>SNQJ01S0045454.1:54289-66199 GCA_010110895.2 Picea sitchensis
CCAGCGAACCAAATGTGGGTGGAATCCCATCTTGAGCATCACAGCAAAGAGGAAATTCAACCGGGCTCTGTCAAAGGCATTTGCCAGATCTAGCTTGACTAACATTCCTTTCTCCTTCCTTTGACAGCTTGAGTGAATATCCTCTTGCACAAGGATAATATTGTCCTGGATTTGTCTCCCCTGGATGAAGCCCCCCTGGTTCTCCGGGATGATCCTGCGGAGGACTTTTTTTATTCTGTTTGCTATTACTTTAGTGATGATTTTGTACCCCGTATTACAAATCGAAATAGGACGGAATATTGAAAATATTTGGGCACCTTTCTCTTTGGGGATTAAAGCTAGAAAGGAGGAGTTGGTTCTCCCTCCATTTTTTCTACAGTTCTGAGATTTCCTCACCATTCTGACTAGATCTTTTTGGATGATATCCCAGCAAGTTATATAGAACCTGGCCGTGAAACCATCAGGTCCAGGGGATTTATCCGGGTTCATAGCTTGGAGATATTTATTGATATCCTCTGTTGTGATAGGGGTTGTCAACCAACGGTTGTCATCTTCATTTATCAGCTTGGGGACCACCGTGAGGGGATAGAGATCCGGTCTAGTAGGGGCCTCCAGCTCTTCAGTAAACAAATTTTTATAGAAGGAGTAGGCTGCAAGTTTGATCTCCTCAAATTTTTTGAAGGTTTTCCCCTGAGATTGGATCTCTCTGATTGAGTTCTGTTTTTTTCGGGATTATGCCTGCTTGTGGAAGAAATAAGTATTTTTGTCTCCTGCTTGGAGCCAGAGACTTCTCGACTTTACTCGCCAGCACTCTTCCTCTCTTCTAAGAGATTTGTGAATCTTCTTTTGCAACTCCAACTCATCGTTCAACATCGTTGGGGTGACCGGGGCAGACTCCATATGACGTTGGTGAATCTCCAGGGCCCTTTGGGCTTTTTTCCTTTCCTGCTTGATGGTAAAGTTAATGATAATCACATTTCTATTTTAATTGATCCGGGAGCTACTCTGAGTTATGTTACTCCTGCTGTAGTTGATTCAAACAAGGTTAAGAAATAAAATCAGACTAAATCTTGGTTAGTACATATAGCAACAGGGATGAAAAGGAAAGTGACAGATTTCATTTCTGATTGTGAACTCAATTTAGATGGTCAAAATACAAAGTTAAATATGAATATTCTACCATTAGGCTCGTATGATATAATTATTGGAATGGACTAGTTAGAGAAGCATAATGCAATTTTGGATTGTTATGAATAATCACTTACTTACAGAGAAGAAAACAACACAATTAGGAAAGTACAAGGCATCAAAAAACCAGTCTCAGTTAGGAAGATTTCAACAATGCATTTTAAGAAGTGCATGAATAAAGGTTGTCATATTTATGCTATTCAAGTGACAAATCTGTTGGAAAAGAAAAAACTAGCCTAGAAGATTTTACCATCTTACATGAATTTAGAGATTCATTTGTAGAAAAAATACCTTAACTTCCCCCAAGAAGAGAGATATATTTCTCTATCGATCTTCTTCTTGGATCAACTCTGATATCTAAGGCACCCTATAGGATGAGTTTACCCGAATTGACAGAGTCAAAAATTCAACTACAAGAATTGTTGGACCAGGAATACATTCGACCAATTGTCTCGCCATGGGGATCACCAGTCCTTTTTGTTAAAAAGAAAAATGGAACTTTAAGATTATGAATTGATTATTGAAAGTTAAAAAAAATGACTGCTAAGAATAAATATCCCCTACCCAGAATCAATGATCTGTTTGACCAAGTGGGAGGGGCAAAGATTTTTCTAAGTTAGATTTAAGATCTGGTTATCACCAAGTCAGAATAAAGGATGAAGACATAAGTAAAACAACGTTTAGAACGAGATATGGACATTATGAATTTGTTGTTATAACGTTTGGTCTCACTAACGCACCAACAACATTTATGTGTTTAATGAATAGCATATTTAGTCAATATCTGGATAAGTTTGTTTTGGTATTTATTGACGAAATTTTATTGTATTCAAAAATGGAAGAAGAACACGAAGAACATCTAAGAATAGTATTGCAGTGTAATATACCTCAAAAACTGTCTAAAAAAAATAAAAATTGTTTGTATAAGTATCCTTGAATAGTTCGAGATTCAATCAAGTAAGATTTTGTTATACGGCTTGAGTCTGAAAGTTTGCAAGAGTCGTTACTGTCGTCGACTGTCATTGTCATTCAACTTAAAGTTTTCTAATAGACGAAAAATGTTTACTCCTCATTCAATGTTTATTTCAATTCATGTAATTATAATCACTTTCCTATCTGTTTGTACCTATGATCATTACCACAGTCTTAACAACACAAACAACTTTGGGACTTTATGGCCAAATCCTTACGTGTTAGACCCTACAAATAACCCATTACCATATGTTTACAATACAAACGACTTTGGGGGGGGGGGTTGATGGCCTAGGCCTCATGTGTTAGTCCATACACATAATCACATGATGAAAATGACCAAACAGACTTAGGTAAAAGTAGAGTATTAGTCTATACTCCTCTGCGAAAAGTTTAAATACAAATAGACCCCTATAGTTTTTTGTTTTTTTTAAAATCCGGATACAGGATAGTGGTTACGTAAGGCCTTCCGGTTAAACTCAGAGTATGAATATTTCATAATCCTCTGATCATAATCAAATTCACCTGCACCATTGGATTTCAAGTACTGGATCTCACACTTATTCCATATGCCCACTGGTTTTGACCACGGGCCTAATCAAAATGTCTTTCACATTTCAGCATTTCAATATTTCGCCAAGTCGCAATCCCTGAAATGGAGCCAGATCAATGGTCCACAAAAATTCATAATCTGATCCCTTCTTTTTTTAATCAAACGACTGACGGGATTTCAACGTTTTTCCCTTCGAGTCATCGTGACTCCAACATTATAAAATTCATGATCACAAAATCTCCGAAGTGATCGGACGGTTCACATAACCCACTGAGATGGACGGTTGACGGGATTTCAGAGTTTTTCCTTTCGGGGTTTTGAGACTCACAATAGTCCCTTTCGGCATTTCGGATCCCTTGACATGCTCTGATCTTTCGCATTTCGTGACTTTATCATTTTTTTTGTGAGTGTCCTTGACACCTCCAACTCCCGGTATCCGAAACTCTGAAATGGAGATTAAGTCGTGGTTTCGGTACCATTGACTAAGGGTAACCCGTTTTGTGATGGAAAATTCTATCATTGGAAGTAAAACACCGTATGCGATGTTCATTTGTTTCAATTCCGAACAAGATATGTAATACTATTTTTAAAAGAATTACAGGGTTTCCCTTCCGTCTACTTGTAATGGCATACTGGTTATTTTATTGGTTTAAGTTGCGTGGATTTCTCTTGTTCTTGCAAACGCTGAAACCCGAAGTCGCCCCACAATCTAATCGAATTCATGGTTCAACATTTACCATTGTATGTCATTCATGCATCAAGCATTACTAAACGTCGAAACCCAATATTGACTTGGCCCCACACCTTTTCTATGATTTCGCGATTCAGTGTTTGACGTTGTGCAGTGTTTTGCATGGGGAGTTTGTAAACCCCGAAAACTGAAAATCACTGGGCCCACACTCGATTTGTTATTTGTGGCATTGGGTATTCGTAAACCCTGAAATCCCGAACCCTGAAACCCCAAAGTATTGGGCCCATATTCCATTCGCATTTTCACGATTCGGGAGTTGTTGTGTGTTGGTGTTTGGCATATTTAATCGCCAAACCCTGAATCCCAAAAACCCAAAGTACTGGGCCCACAACCTTTTTTCATTTCCGGATTCGACAAATAGCGTGGTCTTTTGTTTTCTTGTATTCGGCATTTGTAATCGCAGAAACCTAATTGACCTCCGTTTTTCATACTTTAACTATACGTATATATATATATATATATATATATATATATATATATACACTATGGAGTTTTCNTGTGGGGTTTTCAACTATGACGCTTTATCTTACTACAGTAGTAATCCAAACCACAGTACAAATCCTCTTTAATAATTGACTAGTCATATCCTTCCATCTAGTATACTTTCGGGAACTAGTGTTCATAATAGTAATGAGATGTAGCAAAGGTAATCCATTCCAAACTAGTAGAGAGACATTCATAAAAGGGTACAATAGGACAACAATTTTTTGTATAAAGTAATTTCTCTTTTAATCAATGTATTAGACACCAACAGTACTAGATCTGTGCATCTTAAATATAAATTTCACTTCCATAAGAGTTTGGTAATTATATATAGATGTTTCGTGGGATCTATGTTTGGTTTCCTGGGATTTTGACTATAGAAAGGATTTTCCCCATTGATGTTAATCTCCCTCTTTTCTTATTTACTTATATAAATATAATTATAGGTGCTTCCGTTTAGCATTTTACTTATAGAAGGGACAATTCTAGAGTTGGGATGTTTATTTTGAACTTCGCGACAACAGACAGATTATATCCACGAAAGTATTTTATCTTTTGTAATCAAATATATATTTCAGTAGTCAAATGTGAACATTCCAGCAGATGTATTATAAATATATATATACAGATTTCCTTCACATATATTCCTCACAATGAACAGATATGATCATTCAAATAGTTTACTTCACTTTAATTAGATATAATCACGCACCAGATACACTACATCAATCAGACATAGCTATTAAAAAACAGAGAGGTGTAGATCAACATATCTGAATCCAGTGCGCAGGAAGACAAAGGGAACAACCATGTTCCTCCCAACTGTAGAATAGGGAAGCCAAAATAACTTTCCCGATTCACCCCCTAGCCTGACCATGAATCCATGAGGGCGAACTTGGAAAAAATACTCCTCCGTAACGTCCTTCAACTTCAGCCGATTCCTCGTGCCACATACTTACTTAGTAGTGTTCATAACAACAATAAAATCAATAGTCTCTTTTCCCAACATACTTGGCAACATCCTGCCTCATCTCATATGTTATTTATCATTTGCCCAGGTCTTTTCCCTCCCTTGGGAATTTTCGCAGATTTCTAAATCCATGATTTCCAGGGGCTGCTAATGGCCAAATCACATGGCAGTTCCAACATGTTCCCCACTCATGGAGTCATGGTCAGTTAAATTTAACATGGTTGTTCCATTTGTCCTCCTGCAATCAACATAAAATATTTTGTTTACATACAAGTGTCATAGTCAAATAGTTAGTTGGGTCAAATCAGGTCTCTGCCCAACAGTCAAAAAAATTAATTACAATTACCAAATTCGAAATTCGAAATTTCCATAAATGGCAAAAATTTTCCAAATCTGAATTTACTAAAAACATAATAAATTTCCAGTAATTTTAAATTTCAAAAATATTTTATTTTTGGGGATGTGACATCCTTTCCCCCTTCATTAAAACACTTTCCTCAGTGTTCGTTCCTTTCCTGGAACAGGATTGGATGAGATTTCCATAAATCTCCCTCCAACTCCGAAGTGGCCTCCTCAAGACTAAAGTGCTTCCATTGCACCTTTACCTGAGCGATGGCTCTGTTCCTAAGTGTTATTTCTCTCCAGTCCAGAATGCATAGGGGTTCCACCTGGAACTCACCTTCGGATTCCACCTACACCAATTTCCAATCAATCCTATGAGTATGGTCATGAATATACTTTTTTAGTAACGAAACATGAAATACATTATGAATTCTTAGATTAGTTGGAAGTGCAAGTTGATATGCTATAGGTCCAATTCAATCTAGTATCTCGAAGGGCCCACAAAACCTGGGTGCCAGCTTGGCGCAATTACCTAACTTCAACGAGCTCTTTTGGGCCTTGACCTTCAAATAAACATGGTCTCCTACTTGAAATTCCAAGTGTCTTCTTTTCTGATTTGCATAGCTCTTATGTCTATCCTGTGCTTCTTTCAAGTTCTGTTGTACCTTTCTTACCATGGTTTCCATTTCTTGGATCATATCTGGTCCAACCATGAGTCTGTTAGCCGAGTTATCCTAGCTAATTGGATTCATACACTTTCTAAAATACAGTATTTTGAAAGGGCTCAACTTAGCTGAAGTTTGGTACCCATTGTTATATGCAAATTCTACCAAGTGTAGGTAGTCTTCCCACTTGCTTGGTTTTGTTCTTACGTACATGCGAAGCATATCCTCTATGATTTGGTTTGTCCTTTCAGTCTGTCCATCTGTTTGTGGATGATAGCTAGTACTGAAATTCAAGTTAGTGTTTATCCCTGCAAACAATTCCTTCCAAAAAGCGGATGTAAATTTTATGTCTCTATCTTAAATCACCATTTTAGGAATACCATGCAGTCTAAAAATTTCTTTCATGAATATTTCAACAATGTTTATAGCTTTAAAAGTAGACTTTACAAGAATAAAGTGTGCAGACTTACTGAGTTTATCAATTACAACCATGATAGAATCATTTTGTTTCTGAGTTTTAGGCAAACCTGTTATAAAGTCCAGTGATATAGTCTCCCATTTCCATTTTGGTACTGGTAATGGTTGTAATAGGCCAGCTGGATGTTGGTGCTCGGCCTTAACTTGCTAACAATCTTGGCACCTAGCTAAGTATTTTGTTGTTTCACCCTTCATACTAGGCCAGAAAAATAGTTTTCTAAGTGTTGTTATTGTTTTCTGGTAACCAGGATGGCCAAAATACGGTTTCTTATGCACATCGTCCAAAATTGTTGATTTCAATTCTGTTGAATTTGGTATGTAAAGTTTGTTTTTAATTCGTAATAGTCCTTTCTTGTTGATGCTTAAATCTGGTTTGTCAGAGTTGGCAGTACTGTTTTGTAATTATGTCATTATCTTAGTGTAATTTCTATTGTTAATACCTATCGTCCTTAGTCTTTGTTCCAGATCACTTTCTACCTTGGTGATGTTTATCTCAAATAACCCATGGACTCTTCTGCTTAAAGTGCCTACTACTTTATTTTCCTTACCCTTGATATGTCTGAACTCGAAGTCGAATTTCCTAAAGAAGGCTAGCCACCTTGCTTGTCTTGCATTAAGATGTGGTTGGTTAAATAGATATTTCACCCCACTATTATCCGTCAATGGTAGGAATTTTCTGCCCATTATATAGTGTCACCACATTTTTAAGGCATGTATTACTGCTGCCAATTCTAAGTCATGAGTGACATAATTTCGCTCGTGTTCTTTTAATTTTTGGGACTCGTAACAAATCATGTGCCCTTCCTGAGTTAGGACACCACCTAATCCTTATTTACTTGCATCAACACATACGGTGAAGTCTTTATATGGGTCTACTACCTTCAATATAGGTGCAGTTGTCAATAATCCCTTCAGTTTGTTAAAACTGTCTTGACACTTCTCTGACCAGTTAAACTTGGTTCCTTTCTTTTGTAATGTCGTGATAGGGTAGGCTATTTTGGAAAACCCTTCTATAAACCTGTGGTAATATCCGGTGATTCCCATGAATGACCGTATATCTGCTACATCCTTAGGTACCGACCATTCCATAATGGCTTTTGTCTTTTCTGGGTCTACGGCAATGCCTTCTACTGAAATTACATATCCTAGATATTGTATTTCTTTCTGATAAAAGTCACACTTGTCAAATTTGGCTTACAGTTTGTGTTTCCTCAATGTTTGTAGAGCTATCCTTAAGTGTTCATTGTGTTCTTCTTCCATTCTTGAATAGACCAGAATGTCGTCGATAAATACTACCACGAACTTGTCCAAGTATTGACTGAAAATACTGTTCATCAGGCACATAAATGTGGTTGGTGCATTAGTGAGTCCAAAAGGTATGACTACAAATTCGTAGTGTCCATATCTTGTCTGAAAAGTTGTTTTTCTTATGTCCCCATCCTTTATCCTAACTTGATGATAACCAGATCATAAATCCAACTTTGAAAAGATCTTGGCCCCACCTACTTGATCGAACAGATCATTTATCCTTGGTAAGGGGTATTTGTTCTTAATACTCAATTTGTTCAGTTGCCTATAATCGATACATAGTCTTAGAGTACCGTCTTTCTCTTTCACAAAGAGGACTGGTGCTCGCCATGGTGAGACACTCGGTCTGATATACTCTTTGTCCAACAATTCCTGTAATTGTATTTTTAATTCCGTCAGTTCTGGTAGACTCATTCGGTAAGGTGCTTTTGAGATAGGGGTTGAACCGGGTAGTAGGTCTATGGAGAATTTTATTTCCCTTCTAGGAGGTAATTCTGGTATCTCATCCACAAACATGTATCTAAATTCACGTAGGACAACAAAGTCTTCTAACTTTAGCTTATCTATTTTTTCTAATAGATTCGTCACTTGGATGGCATAAACTTGACATCCATTTCTAATACATTTCTTGAGTTGCATCGCTGCAACTTGTCTGACTGATACAGGTTTTGGTATGCCTTGGGTTGTTCTAACAGTGCCAAAATCATCTCTATAGCTAAGTATCTTTGTATAATAGTCTAGTATTGCTTTGTGTTGTTCCAACCAATCCATCTCGATAATCATATTATAAGATCCTAGTGGTAGGATGTTTAGATTGGTCCTTATCTTTTGACCATCTAAGATGAACTCAAAATCAGAAATAAAGTCAACTACTTTCCTTTTAGTACTTGTTGCTAGTTGTACAAGCCATGATTTTACGTGCTTCAATTTATTAAGTTTATTCGACTCTACTACATCAAGAGTAATATAACTTAACATAGCTCCAGGGTCAATTAGAACAAAAATTTGAGTGTCATTTATTTTAACTTCGATTTCTACCACCGAGGACTGGTGGTCAGATTGTCGACCATCTATGGATGCATTTATCGGATGCAAGATTCTGCCCATGTCTCCCACTGTTGAGGCTTCCTGCAAATTGTGAAAAGCAGTTTTGTTTGCTGAAATTAAATGTGGATAGTTCCTCCTTAGATGAGGATCTCCACATTCCCAACACTTTAATGGTTCTTAGGAGTTGTCCCTAAACTTCTTTGTTCCCGAGTTTACCGGTTTTCCATTACCTTGTGTATTCAGAAGATTGGAGTGAAAATCCTTACTTGGGAAACCTTTTTTTGCATTCCAATAAGGAGATGGTTGGTATCCCTTCTTCCACTGGTTCATTCGATCTTTCTTCTTATCCTTCCAGGCCTTGGGAAAATCTACCCGCTGTTTATACTGGTCATACCACATTCGTGCTTTCTTGAATACCTCACTCAAGGATTTGGGGTTGTCAAACTCAATTCTGTCCCTGTAGGACTGTGGTAAACAACTTAAGAATCGTTGGATTTTTACCTTATCTTCCCAGATGTATGGTACGAACCTTAGTAGTTCCAGAAAATTATTTATAAGGTCCACCATCGTCATCTATTCGAGTAGTAACTCATAAAATTCTTTTTTCTTCCTTTCGTAATAGATTTCAGAAAGGTATTGTTTCTTAGAATNTCCCCTTCAGATTGTAGATGGCCATTCTGACCTTCATGGTGTTGGAATAGTTGTAGATCTGGAAGTATTTTTTGATGTCCAAAAAACATGCCTCAGCTTCTTCTCCTGTCCTGGACTCTCCATCAAAGGTAGTTGGTTTAATCTTTTTAAATTCTCCTTCAAGGTGGTCTACTTGTTTTCTTTTTTTGTTTGGTATAGTTTTGTCTTCAGATGAAGATGTCCCTTCAGATGAACTGTCTCCTTTTTCTGTTTCTGGTCCAGAATTCTTGGAGGCCCTTTTGTTGAATTCTTCATCATGGTTATCATCTTTTGGGATTTTCTTGGTTACTATACTACGCAGCAGGACTTCATTTATCTCTTGTTGTTCCTGTTGTGCCTTCTTCAAATTTTTATTGTTGGCCTTGAAAACCTGCAGTTCAACAATAAGATTCCTCATTGTTTCCAACACCTCCGTTGGTGAGATTCCATCACTGTTCTGTCTTGGATCTCCAGGAGGTCCTTGCTGCGGATTTCCCTCCATCCTGATTTCTGTACCCTCCTGAGCTGCCATAATTTACAAAAACAGAAAGGGATTTTTGTTTTTAACCATAAGATTTATTAGTTTTACATAAATCAGAATAGATATTAGCAGTGAATGTGTCCCTGTTCAGGCCCAGTGTTGTATCTTTTGCTCTGATACCATATGTAATATACCTCAAAAACTGTCTAAAAAAAAATTAAAATTGTTTGTATAAGTATCCTTGAATAGTTTAAGATTCAAGCAAGTAAGATTTATGTTATACGGCTTGAGTCTGAAAGTTTGCAAGAGTCCTTACTGTCGTCGACTGCCATTATCATTCAACCTAAAGTTTTCTGATCAACAAAAAGTGTTTAATCCTCATTCGATGTTTATTTCAATTCTTGTAATTATAATTACTTTCCTATATGTTTGTACCTATGACCATTACCACAGTATTAACAACACAAACGACTTTGGGACTCTATGGCCAAATCCTTGTGCGTTAGACCCTACAAAAAAACCATTACCATATGTTTACAACACAAATGACTTTGGGGGGGTTTGATGGCCTAGGCCTCATGCATTAGTCCATACACATAATCACACAATCAAAATGACCAAACAGACTTAGGTAAAAGTAGAGTATTAGTCTATATTCCTCTGCGAAAAGTTTAAATATAAACAAACCCTATATTTTTATTTTTTTTCTTAATCCAGATATAGGATAGTGGTTAGGTAAGGCCTTCCAGTTAAACTTAGAGTATGAATATTTCATAATCCTCTGATCATAATCAAATTCACCTGCATAGTTGGATTTCAAGTACTGGGTCTCACGCTTATTCCATATGCCCACTGGTTGTGACCACGGGCCTAATCAAAATGTCTTTCACATTTTAGCATTTCGGCATTTTGGCAAGTCACAATCCTCGAAATGGAGCTAGATCAACAGTCCACAAAACTTCATAATTTGATCCCTTCTTTTCTTAATCGAACGACTGACGGGATTTTGACGTTTTTCCCTTCGAGTCATTGTGACTCCAACATTATAAAATTCATGATCACAAAATATCCGAAGTGATCAGACGGTTCACATAACCCATTGCGATGGACGGTTGAAGGGATTTTGGAGTTTTTCCTTTCAGGTTTTCGAGACTCACAATAGTCCCTTTCGGCATTTCGGAGTCCTTGACATGCTCTAATCTTTCACATTTTGCTACTTCATCATTCTTGTCATGAGTGTCCTTGACACTTCCAACTCCCAGTATCCGAAACTCCGAAATGGAAATTATGTCGTGGTTTTGGTACCATTGATTAAGGGTAACCCGTTTTGTGATGTAAACTTCTATCGTTGGAAGTAAAACAACGTATGGGATGTTCATTTGTTTCAATTCTGAATGAGATATGTAATACTATTTTTAAAAGAATTACAGGGTTTCTCTTCCGCCTACTTGTAATGGCATACTGGTTATTTTATTGGTTTAATTTGCGTGGAGTTCTCTTCTTCTTTCAAACGCCGAAACCCGAAGTGGCCCCACAACCTAATCGAATTCATGGTTCGACGTTTACCGTTGTATGTTGTTCATGCATCAAGCATTACTAAACGCCAAAACCCGGTATTGGCTCGGCCCCACACCTTTTCCGTGATTTCATGATTCGGCGTTTGACGTTGTGTGGTGTTTTGCATTGGGATTTTGTAAACCCCGAAACCCGAAAAGGACCGGGCCCACACTCCATTTGTTTTTTTGCGATTCGAGAATTGTTATTTGTGGCATTGTTTATTCGTAAACCTCGAAATACCGAACGCCGAAACACCGAAGTACTGGGCCCATATTCCATTCACATTTTTACGATTCAGGAGTTGTTGTGTGTTGGTGTTTGGCATATGTAATCGCCAAACCCCAAATCCGGAAAACCCAAAGCACTAGGCCCACAACCTGTTCTCATTTCGGGATTCGACAGACAACGTGATCTTTTGTTTTTTTGTATTCAACGTTTGTAATCGCC
>SNQJ01S0045455.1:1750-16930 GCA_010110895.2 Picea sitchensis
TCACTTGACTCTTGTGGACATTAATGAGTGTGTGACATGTATCTTTAGTGGTCTAGGTTGAACTATGTGGTCTCCCTTAGCTTATGACACCTATTTTAGCTATTTCTAGCTTTTTTTGACTAGAATTTCTATGTTGAAAATTTTATATATTCACCTCCTCTCTTATTTTTTAGGATGGTTGCTCATGTATATTCATTTTTTATTAATATAATTCTCTAATTTATGGAGAAAAAACTTTCTCTCATCTCTTAAATATCATCAAATTGCATGTGTTCAATTTAACTAGAATTCTAGATCTATCGGGGTTTCTGCAGGAATTCTACAGTCATGCTGCCCAACTTGAGTTCAAAGAAATCTTTCATTTTTCTATCATAATATCTTTTAGTCAAGTATTTCTTCTCAAAATATCTCTTGAATTCTTTCCAAGTGATATCTTTCTCTCTAATGTGTTGTACCTGCACAAGCTGATCCCACCACATGGATGCTTTTCCTTTCAATTGATACATCACAATTCTTCCTTCTGCATGAGAGGAATAATTATGCAGTTGGAAATATTTCCTCATGCCAAGAAACCATGTTTCAACATCTTCCTCCTTCTTATGTTCTCCATCAAACGTACGAGGCTTAATCTTGTTCATTTCTCCCTTCAGTTCATCCACTCCAGATATCCTGTGCTTTTTGGTAGGAGATGGGCTTGAACTTCTGCATGCCTTCTTATTGGAGTATTTTGGGGAGCAACGACGATGTCTGCTAACACTTATTGATATTCTTTTCTTCTCATGGATACTGTAACTCCCTGTTTTGTTTGATTCACTCTCCTGATCCAATTTCTTTTCGATCCTTTCCAGGCTCTTCACCAACTTTAAGTTGAATTATCCTTGTTGTTCCTTAGCTTTCATGAGATTTCTGCTATCTTCTCGGTGAATCTGGGCATCTTTCTGTAATCATTCAATGATTTTCATCATATTCCCTTCCTTATCTAACTCTTCTCCATGTCCATTGGAGTTCGATCCTTCAACTCCCAGATAGACATCCATTCATTTTGCTTCATCCTCAGAACTGGAAGCAGTCCGTGCCTCTTCCATTTATTTTCACTTAGTGGCAACTCTATTCGGTTCTAGCACTCGTTAAACTTCTGCAAACACAATGTGCAGACAATTGGAATTTTTCAGGCCATTATTCCATAACAAATCCCTCAGCATTCATAAACAAATATGATTCAAGAAAACGCTCAGATTTCACAATTTTTTTTATCTCTGCTCGGCTCTGTAACAATTTCAGGCCTTGGCCCTTTTCTCTTAGCCCCAACCCCTGCGACCACGGGCTACGACCGAGCACTATATCGATAGGCGCTTAACCAGGACTTTAGGACTTCAGAAGATTTCATATCCGCACACCCTGAACCATTAATCTCTGAACACTCCCATGTCACCTTAGGTGAAGTTATTACGTTACATCACTTAATGTTTTCCCAATTGCGGGGGCATGTAACGGTGGTTTGGAGTAACCTGCATTTCATCCTGCAATTCTCCTGACACTGACACATAACCCCTCAATGAAACTGTGGTTTGGATTGCAAGACCGCCTTGGAGAATTAACTTTCGTGCAACTTGGGTCCCCGCAATGCCTTCTGGCTGTTGATCTTGATGTATCATGATCAACTCCACTATGGTTCCTCCAACCCTTAACTTCGTTACGTAACTTCGGGTCCCACTCACCATGCTCACACAGGATGCCACATGGCAGAATACTAGCGACTGATACGTGCCCCATTCATATGGGTGACACTTGTCACGTTCCAAATGTCATCTCAATATTCCACAGGTTCTAAAACCACTAACACATGGCACGCATCCTATGTGTCCACGTCACCTCTAGGTAACATCATCATGACTCACCACTTCGGCTCTCTGGGATTCGAGATCTACCGACATGTGTCCTTCGCAATAGACGGTTGCGATCTACTTCGGGACTTCAAGAGTTTTTCACACTCCACACTTGAAATCCTTCGAAGTGATTTTCCTTAAACTTCATGGACACGAATCTAATGGTTAGGCTCTTTTCTTACGATTTGCGGTGTATATCTCCTTCAGAAGTTTATGCCTCAGTGCATTCCACTTCTCCCGAATTCCGAATTCTGAAAGGCTCCCAGGATAACCTTCATGTACCTTCTTTGGATCTGACAGTCGTAAAGGACTCTCCTTTTTCCCAAATAGATCCTACGACTCCAACACCCCAAGTATTGAGCGCTCTCTCTCTCTGGTCAAATACCACGTTGACTGCGGTTTTAATCTATCGCTACTCCTCCTGAGCTTTGTAACATGACCAAGTAACCCCTTGGCACTCAAAAACATTCTAAGGTTCGAAATCGGTTCCATCCGAACACCATTTCCACTCGAAACCTTGGGTCCAAAGACCACTTATCTGGCCCATCTAGGCTCAACGTTGAAACTATGGGCTCTGATACCATATTGTAACGTCCCCGACAACCAACCCTGCGGTCGGGCAACGCTACTACGCGGAAAAATTCACATACTTATATATATAACATGCATATTAAATCAAATTAACTCCTTTAACCAAAAAATACAGAGTAATCACGGGATTACTGCTAACATTCAGAAATAATGGAATTAACAGTAAATATCATTGAAACGAAATACATGATAATATTACAAGCATTACAAACATGCATTTTAGTTGAAACTAAAATACATAATGATACTTATCATAGAAACTGTAGTAACTCCACCAACCATGCGCAAACCTTCCACGAACCTCCCAACCTTAAACCATGCTGCTCATCACGCTCAGTAGTGGGTCATCCCCGAGTTGGGACTAAGATCCACCCAAGGCAAGGGAATCCTAGACTAGGTTGAGGTTATAGGAAAATTGCATAGAGCAACAAGAAGGATTCTCTCCAGGAGCCTTCTTACGCCCACTACTCACGGACTCTTATTCCCCACATGCTTGTTCCACCCTGGAGTATATGCCTTCACAGGCATAGTCCATCGGTGCTTCAACTCCCTCTCTAGGTCTCGACAATAAATCAGAGCAGGAATTCTCAGAGCTCCGTAGTTGGTGTTGGACTCTCTCTAGGAGAAAACCACTTCCCATCAGACTCTCTAACCTAGAGAGAGCTGCTCACAAGCCTGACAACCTGCATCTTCTACCACGGGCCTGACAACCCAGTTCTTCAACTAGTTTTCAACTCGATTCCCTCAAGCTCGGGATAACAACAACATCACCTTTCAGTTAACTCATGAGTGACAACACCAACAAGAAAATTGGGTGTGGAAGTCCAAAAAACAACAATAGACCACTAAGACACAACACAGTTCAGGTAACATCGGTTTCAGGATGTGTGACAAGCAATCCACGCATAGGTCAAACGCAGACTCAATGGTTTAGAAAGAGGTTGTGTCAACTTCTCAGGAAAACATCACAAGTTTCAGGTTTCAGAGCTGCGTGAGGGTATGCATGCAGAGATCAGAGGGGATTCATGGTTTCAGAAAGTCGATGGCAGAATGGAGAATGAACCCCCAACTCAGTTAATGCTTCAACTATTAACCGCATGCGCCCAGGTCGACACTTGTCTTCCTAGAGCTGCATGTGTTCCCTTTTGCACACGTTGCGTTGGAGCTACATGCGTTGTCTCTCCCAGGACTTAGGATAAAAACATGTTTGTCACATAGCCTTGGAATAATAATAAAATATTATTCTCAAGGACTTAAGCCCCTAAGCTTAGCCCCTCTTTCCAACCTTTGAGCCCCTTTTCCCTTACCTACCTTGTGGAAGCTTAGTCCCCCATCACTCTTTCTTCGTGGTCGGTCTGCATGCAACGATGTTTAAGATTTATTAATGTTATGCATATTACATATACAAAAACATGCTCCTGACCTTTAACACTTAGGCTCTCCGGCTTAATAAACACATAAGCCCACTAGCTTATCAATACTCGGCTCACCAGCCTACAAAACATGATTACAATTCATAAACATGATTACAATTCATAATATAATTGGGGCACTATCGGGGGATATTATAATACGCATGTATGCAGAAACAAATAGATCAAATGTCCCAAATACTTCAGAAAAACAACCTTGGATATCACATCTCTGAGGGTGCCAAGAAGAAGAAGCCAAAACATCATGATCCCAAGAAAGGAAATTCTAGTCATGGTTTGATTGCCATCAAATCCTCTCCTAATGCTTGGATCATAGATTAAGGTGCATCAAACCACATGGCAGACACAAAAGAAGTCTATTCTTCATTGGATGCATGCAAAGGTCCTCCTATTCTGATGGGGGACAAGTCTCCAATCGAGGTCACCGACAAAGGAAGAATTGAACTCACAAATGAAAGCTTCAAGAATGTGTTGCACATTCCCAAAAAAATTGTCAATCTTCTCTCCATGTATCATATGACAAACTTCAGCACCAGAAAGATAGTCATATTCACACCTGATGCAGTAGATATCTATGACATGCAAACCAATTCCATGGTTTCTAACGGTGAGGTAAATCATCAATCTAGACTCTACACATTTTCTGAATTTATTGAACCAGATTATGCATTACAGCTTACCCATGCTAATGAAAGAAGTAGGATATGGCACGAAAGGTTCGGGAATTTAAATTTCAGGTATATGCAACAATTTAGAAAACACAGAATGGTTGATGGTCTACCTGACATCCACTTCTGCAAAAAAAATTGTGAGGGATGTGTTCTTGGAAAACACCCTCAATAGAAATTCGACAAAGGAAAGACTCAGAAGGCTTCATTTCCTTTAGATCTGATCCATAGTGACCTCATGGGCCCTTTTCCACATCCATCAATCGGTAAAGCAAGATACATGCTCATTTTTGTTGATGATTTCTCACACTTAACATGGATTTTCTTTCTCAGACAAAAAACAGAGGTCTTTCAACACCTCAAAGATTTCAAAGCCCTTGTTGAGACACAGTCAGGAAAGAAGATCAAAGTCCTTCGAATAGATAACGTGCGAAAGTATGTCAACCATGAGATACAAAATCTTTTTCATGAGGTCAAGATTCAGTTGTAGCACACCGCTCCCTATACTTTGCAACAAAATGAAGTTGTTGAGCGGAAAAATAGATCTCTAAAAGAGATGGCATCTTGCATGCTACATGCAAAGTCACTTCCACAGAGATTATAGGTTTAAGAAGTTAATTGTGAAACCTACATCCAAAACAGATCTCCCCATATATCTGTCAAGGATAAGACCCCCTACGAGGCTTGGAGCGGCCTCAAACCAAAAGTGACCCACTTCCGTGCTTTTGGTTCACATGCATGGGCTAGGATTTCATCTAAGAAGAGGAAGGCACTTGATCCACAAAGTACAGAGTGTATCTTTGTTGGATACCTCGACGGTGTGAAGGGATACATAATCATTGATCTTTCCTCGGACTGGCTCATCATTGAGCGTAGTGTCCAATTTGAGGAAAGTGTCTCGCATGTACCTCAACATCCGCATGCAAACACTTTTGTTCTTCCACCTGTGAGAGATGATGAGCATGCACATGATGACTCTTCTTCATATGAGAATTATGATTCAGAGGATTCATATGATCCAAATATAGAGTCAGTACAGTCAAATGGAGAGTCATTACAAGAAGATGTAGATATAGAGCTAAAGAAAAGGCCCAAGTGGGCCAAGAATACTCTTTGGGATGCAGGAAATCTTGTTGGGGATCCAACTGATACTAAGAGGGCTCGGTCTGATTTCAAGGAGCCTCCTCTTGCACTCACTGCCACTGAATCGATGCCACCCAGGAATATTTTATTGGTTCAGTCTTCAGATCCATAGTCTTATGACGAGGCTGCTGGAAATCCCTTTTGGGAATCCACCATGTAGGAGGAGTAAAAATCCCTCCTCGAGAACCAGACTTGGGATCTGGTTCCCCTTCCTTCAAGAATGAAATTTGTCAGATGTAGATGGGTCTACAGGACCAAGAGCACAACGGATGGACATGTTAGCATATACAAATCCAGGCTAGTTTCCAAAGGCTTTCAGCATGTGCATGGCATTGACTATGATGAGACCTTTTCTCCAGTAGCGAAGATGGATTCCATATGTTTCGCACTTGCCATGAAGGCAGCCAAGGAATGGGAAGTATAGCAGATGGACATGAATAATGCATTTCTTTACAACGATCTCTATGAGGAGATCTATATGGATCAACCCTAGGGATTTATGCAGGATTCATCTTTCGTCTGTCGACTAAACAAGTCTCTTTATGGCTTCAAGTAGGCTTCGAGGGCAGGGTATGCCAAGATCGACTCCTACCTATTGTCATAGAACTTTGTACATTGTAAGTTAGACCCAAATGTCTACATGATCAGGATGGTTGATTCACTTCTACTCTCAATTCTGTATGTTGATGATTTGGTGATCATCGATTGCTCGACTTCAGTTATTGTGGTAGTCAAGAGGACTTTGTATGAAAGGTTCTTGATGACATACATGGGTCTGCTATATTTCTTCCTTGTATTTGAGATCAATCAGGATGCATCAGACATCAAATTGTCAGACTAAGTATGCACGAGATCTCCTTGAGAGATTTCACATGACAAACTGCAAGTCTTCCTCGACTCATTTCCTATCGAGAGTCAGACTTGAGGATGGCGGGGACACTCCACTGGTTGACAACACACTGTACAGGAAACTAGTGGGGAGCTTGTTGTATCTCACACACTCCAGACCAAACCTCTCCTATGAAGTTGGAGAAATCTCCATATTCATGCAGGAGCCGCATGAGCTACATTGGAAGGCTGCAAAGTGTATCCTTCGATATGTATAGGGCACCATCACCTTTGGTATTCACTATGAAATAGACTCTACATTGGACCTCATCGGGTTCACTAATTATGACTGGGTTGGTGATAACATTGATTGCAATTCCACATCTAGTTACTCACTCAGTATTGGTTTCAGGCCTATATGTTAGTCGACAAAGAAGCGGGTTTTTATTGCTCTATCTTCAGCCGAGGAAGAGTATAGAGGGGTAGTTAACATAACCATTCTGGCTATTTGGATACAACATTTTCTCACTGATTTGGGCATTCAGTTTCATCAATCAATCATCATATGGTGTGACAACCAGAGCACTCTGAAGTTTTGCAGAGATCTAGTTCAAAGGCAGCGCACGAAGCACATCAAGATCCACATGCACTACATCCGGGACTTAGTACACGAGGGGATCATTGACCTGTAGTTTTGTCCTTCAACTGAACAGACTGTAGACATATTCACCAAGACCTTCACTGAGCAGAAGTTTCATTCTTTGTGCAGTCGTCTTCGAGTGAAAGACACAGTTGCCTAGCAACTGTTAGTTCTTCTTTTTACATACAATGTACTTTGAGGAGGAGGGGTTTTCACATGAGGTTTTCCCTCTTTCCTCGTTTATTTCAGTGTATCTTTTATATTTGGGTACCTAACATGGCCTCGTTTCCGGGACCCATTATTTATTTTCACCATAGTGATGTTCAAGGGGGTGTTGGGGATACTTCACATACACCTAGGATTTTTTTTTCTTAAGGTTTTCCATATGTTTATTAGTCATTATTCAATCTCCTATAGTTTAGGGAGAATATTCATCTAGAAGAATATTCATCTAGGAGAATATTCTCTTCAGTTCACACTTCAGTTTGATCAGTTGAGTGGAGTCTAGATGCCACATTGGAATTATCACCATGCAGCATCTGAATCATCACCATCTAATGCGTGTTTCCCTTGGGATCATCACCAGACTAGTGCATTACTCATGATTCCCTAATCTCCTCCTCACTTCACTATGTTTCAGTCAGTTAACTTAAAACCGAGAGACTAGTTAACTCAGACTAGATGGCAGTTCACTCACGTAACTGCCTGAGAGACTAGACTAGGTGGTAGTTTACTCCCGTAACTATTGGTGTGTGTTCAAATCACTCTAGACCACCACTATGGCGCATTGTCTTCTCCTTTAGTGCACATTTGTTGAGTTATAAAAAGTATATCATGTGTAAATTATCATTCATTCATTTGGTTAATGAGGATTCTTCCATTCTTTCTCTCTTGCTTCTCTTTTCTCATATTTTCTCTGCAAATTGTGTATGTCATTTGCTAGCTAGATCTATTATGTGCAGGTTCAACACATTTATCACTCTAGACCACCACTATGGCGCATTAGATTCTCCTCCAGTGCACATTATTTGAGTTATACAAAGTATATCATGTGTAAATTATCATTCATTCATTTGGTTGATGAGAATTCTTTCATTCTTTCTCTCCTACTTTTTTCTCATATTTTCTCTACAAATTGTGTATGTTATTTGCTAGCTAGATCTATTATGTGCAGGTTCAACACATTTACAATAGTCATCCTCATGAGTGTCTTTGTAGAAGGAGTGCTTGGGCAATGAGGTACATTTTCCTCAACACTGTCTTTCTAAACCCCTATTTTCCTTTTTCTTTATTGATTTAACATTTTTTGGTTTTTGACATTTGATTTGCTAAGTCCTTTTGTAAGGTATGCATTCATTGCATAGGAATTAGAGTAATCTAAGCGAGGGGGTAGAGCTCATGCTTCATTTTTTTCTTGGTTTTTAATACTTTTATTTTCTTCTTTGTTTCTTTGCCCCACATTTTGAATTAAGGCCTTTTCTCTTTCTATATCATTTTTTATAAAGTTGCATCAACCTTGGGCATTCAAGCCCCTTCTTGTCATGGGATTATAAAGCACATAATTTTTTTGGATACACGTAACAACTAATCCAAAAGAAAGGACAACAAATAGAACATAGATAGAATATGCTTATTCATGGGAAGAGATATGGACACGTTACCCTCATTAAGGCTCCCCAGTAGTACAACTTTGCCCAAGAGTAAGAACACTTGACTAGGAGATGATGATGACCACCAAGGTGAAAGAAGAAAAAAATTATAAATTCAAAGCATCATGATTCATTATCCAATTTAACCCATGATCACCATTTTCATGCCTCAAGTATTGGCATTATCACTTGATATGAGGTGTCAAAACAATGTACCTGAGTGTGTAATGGACCATGTCATCTAATATGAGTGAGGTGTGTTGACCACCTATTTCGACTAGGGGTCAACGTCATGTACCACGAAGCTATGTACCATATGGTGCATCATATTTTTAAGACTTATGGTTCGGTGGAGCAAATGTTGCCCCCAACACGTCTTTCTATGTACTCGAAATGTCCGCTCCCCTGCGTGGGATAATAATGTAATAGGTCAGCATGAGTCAAWTTTTAGTTAKTTTCCTAGGACTTTATCATTAKGAAAGTCGCTTCATCAAGTGTTTTTTTTTCCTCATGTAATTAATCTTGCCTACCAGGCAATTTTAATTATCCTTGAGTTTTTCACTCACAAAGTCCTCCAAAGTGGTGAAAGGCATTCTAATGATTGAGCCCAAAGGGTTAATAAGATTTAGGAATGTTGTAAATGACCATGCTAGACATCTCCTAGAGTCTTGCAGAATTTTGTTAAGTTTTGATAGGTTTTTTTGAATTATTAAAATTTTCCATTAATTGGAAATTTTAATTATTTTTTATGTAAAATGTAAAAATTTGGTCCTTGTGGATTTTGTATAGTGGTGTGACTACTAAAATCAAATGGAATATGACCCCCTTCACCCTTGGACCAAGTTTCAGCTCAATTGGACAAGTTTTGCTAGGTTAATGTCCATGAGGAGTCCAAGTTAGTCAAAAGTCAACAAATAATTGGTTAAATTAAAAAAACCAAAAATTGTAAAAACGTCTAAAGTCATGAGAGAGAGTGGAGAAATGGTTTATAATGTATTTCCTAAGTTGGAAAAGTGATTTTCCACTTAAAACACCCGACATGTCAAGCCAACAACCAAAAGTGAGTCTCTCTAGTGAAAAGTGCACCCCCCTTCCCCATGAACATAGAAAAAAATAAAAAGTTAAAGTGAAAAAATGCCTAAAACCCTAATTTTGTTCTTCATATAGCCTAACCTCATTTTTGACAAATCAAAAGGTGTTTTCTCCCTTCACATCTCACTCCTCAAACCCTAACTCACTACCAAAACCCTAAAAATGTGTCTTCCTTGATTTTGTCTCCTTCCCTTGGATGAATGTCACTTAGAGTTCATCCAAGAGGGGTTTCCTCTCTCCCAAGTATAAAATAATGCCTACCCCTCCTCATTTCTACATCTATTCTCACAACAACTCTATTATGTCAAAATCTATTCCATCTCTCCTTCATTCTCTCCCATTTTCTCTCATGATTCTTGGTGCCATTGGACAAATCTTCTCTTATGTAATAAAATAAAAGCTTTGAAGTATTTCTTATGTCTCTTGGAGTGTTCTTGGAGCCATTGTTTGTTGTGTATGAAGTAATATTGTTGCAATCTATTTATTTGCATGCTCTTGCTTGCATTACTTGAAGACGCAAGCAAAGTATTTTACTTGGGATAAATTAGTAGTAGTTTTACTATTAATCTTTGTGAGTTGTCTCTAATTAATTTGGAAAGTATTTTGTAAATTGTTAGATTACTCCCACCTTTTTTATTTTGTAGCAAGAATTTACAAAAATCTACAGGTTACCAACGGCTCGGAGGAGTGGATTTCGGATCTAGAAACCCATTTTTTCAGTCATCTAAAGCTCTTTTATTTTCTATTTTTATTTTCAGGCATTTATATATCAGTTTTCACTTTATTTCCTTAAAAATATGTAATCTAATCTTTCRTTTTTTTGTTCAGAAATTTTGTCTAATTATTTTTGTTCATTATTATAATCTGAAATAATATTTTCCAAGTCATTTTAGCAATTTCCAACAAGAATATTTTGTTGTTTTTTGTTGGTTAGAAGAGAATTTATGCATCTTTTTTGCCCCAAGAGACTCAAGGAGATATCCTWGGGTCTTGGTATCAAACCCTCTTCTCTACTTCACTTCTTAAACAATTGTAAGCAGCCCAAGAGAATCTCTTGGGATTTCATTCTCTCCATTTTAATTTATTTTCTATAAAGTGTAAATAATCTTTGTATTTTTGCCCACACCTTACAAAGAGATTGGCATTGTCATCCATGCAATATCATGAAAGCTAAGTTTAGATTTAATTTTCTGTGTTTATTTTATTTACCCACCTTGACCAAAACTGGTAGGCTTGTYCTCCATCTTGTGCCATTGTTGTGAGGTTGTACTTTAATTTTMAAGTCATTTGAATTTTGTATTTCKCCCACACTTTGCAAAGAGATTGACATAGTYATCCATGGAATATCGTGAAAGCTAGTGTAAATTTTAATTTTGTACAAAGTAATCAAACTTGTGCCCCTCCTTTACCCTGTATTCCCTCCCTTTCCCACTTTGTGGATCTTGGGTAACTAAGAAAGGGAAAAGGATTGAGAGGCTAGATTAATTAGGCACCCAATTAGTGTTGCTTATACCACCAAAAATGGTGACTTGGGAGGCTATAAGAGGTTCAAGTCGGGGACGGCTTCATGACACTACATATCTTCCTTGCTTGAGTGCCCAAACATTCTGGATTTGACCTGTGGAGCTAGGGAAGAGCCTTGTTTGTTCTTCTTCTTGAGTACACAACACTTCATTTTGGTTGAAGGGATAAGAATTATGAGTAGTCACATAGTCTAGGCTTGCATCTATCATACTAAATTCCCCCCTAATTCAAGAAAGACTTAAAACTTGTTAAAATCAACCTACACACTCTCTCACAACATTTACTATTCAAGCAAGTTGTTTTCTTCAAGCACCTTACTTTGAAACATTTCTCTTGTGAATATTTGTTAAAAACACTCTTTATTTCTAGCATTCTTTATTTATCTGAACATAATTTGTCTAAATTTATTTTTCATTGAGGGTATCTCATAATATCATTCATTCTTGTGTAATTGTACATTTGTTATATATCTCATTGACTCCATTGTGGTAATCTTTAGGCATTGATTTAATTGTTGTTTTTAATAAAGGGTTTGTGTGTCATTGAAGAAATTGCATCCTTGCATTTGTTGTATTTCATTGGGTTGGATTTCTTAACAAATTAACTCATTTAACTCCTAGATCATTAATCAAACTTCACATAGTTTAATAGGGTCTACCCCCCTTGGCTTCCCTAGGAGTGAGCCTAGACGGAAGAAGTCTAGATCAAGGTGACAGTGAGTATGGACTTAGGTTGTGCCTCTAAGGACACACCAAGTGGGTTGGAGACTTCTCCACGTTCGTAGGTGTGTACAAGGACGACAACAAGGTGAGAATGTAACAAAAGACATATGTGGGCAACTGTATTTGGAAAGTCTAGAATGACATCATTGAAGTTGTTGTTTGGAATGTGGATCATGGAAGAACCTTGTTTGTTCTTCTTCTTGAGCACACAACACTTCATTTTGGTTGAAGGGATAAGAATTAGGAATAGTCACATAGTCTAGGCTTGCATCTATCATACTAAATTTTCCCCTAATTCAAGAGAGACTTAAAACTTGCTAAAATCAACCTACACTCTCTCACAACATTTACTATTCAAGCAAGTTGTTTTTTTCAAGCACTTTACTTTGAAACATTTCTCTTGTGAATACTTGTTAAAAACACTATTTATTTCAAGCATTCTTTATTTATCTGAACATAATTTGTCTAAACTTATTTTTCATTGAGGGTATCTCATAATATCATTCATTCTTGTGTAATCATACCTTTGTTATATATCTCATTGACTCCATTGTGGTAATCTTTAGGCATTGGTTTAATTGTTGTTTTTAATAAAGGGTTTGTGTGTCATTGAAGAAATTGCATCCTTGCATTTGTTGTATTTGATTGGGTTGGGTTTCTTAACAAATTAACTCATTTAACTCCTAGATCATTAATCAAACTTCACATAGTGTAATAGGGTCTACCCCCTTTGACTTCCCTAGGAGTGAGCCTAGACGAAAGAAGTCTAGATCGAGGTGACAGTGGGTCTGGACTTAGGCTTATGCCTCTAAGGACACACCAAATGGGTTGGAGACTTCTCCACATTTGTAGGTGTGTATAAGGACGACAACAAGGTGAGAATGTAATAGAAGACATACGTGGGCAACTATATTTGTAGAATCTGGAATGACATCATCGAAGTTGTTGTATGGAATGTGGATCGTGGAGAAAAAATCTAGTTACCCCTATAAGTGAGGAGGTAATGGACAATACATAAAAAAATTGTTTTCTTCTAGCCATCAATAACCTTTCCCATTAGAGCCAACTCCACAATCAAAATTAATCTCCCTCCTACAAAGTAGAGCTAATGATTCTTGTTTGGACCTCCTTGAAAGAAAATATCCTAGAGATTGCAAATGATTAAGAAATTATAAGTATTTCATTCAATGCATATACAACTACAACTTTAGTAGGCCTAATGGTTAAGAACATGTGTTTCCTCCTAGGTGGTCATAGGTTCAAATCCAAATGGGGGTAGGGTATGTACGCCTCCATGGACTTTAGCAATCAAATCAATATGTAGAGGGGTCCATTATCCCATAAACAAGGTGATCGCATACACCAATCAAGTGTTTGGCTTGGTTATGACCTTAAAATTATATTATTATATAAACAAAAAAATATTAATGAAAAAGTTTACCTCACTACAAAGGGCATATGCTGAACGTAGATTAGTAGTCTTATCTCTAATGGTAGACTATAATTGTACAAAACAAATCAAAGTTCTAAATAAATTCGATATTGTGAAAACAATAATTTAAATATGTACATATAGTGACCATGAAAGACTATTGTCAAACGCGAGATTCAAGGTCTCAGTTGTAACCAAAGATGATAGAGATACAACCTACAAATATTCACATCTTGAGGTGATATATATATATATATATATATGAAGATTATTTGCTCCTTAAGGTGGGGGAGGCTCATGATCACTGGGAATGGGATCAACATGTGGAGGAGACTACAAATAAACACATGAACTTATGACAATCCAATTAAAAAAAATTATAAGAAATTCAAAGATTACCTCTATTAACCACACCAATGGAACCTGTAACATGGATAGCTTGATCGATCTCAAAAGATGTTGGATCCACCTAAACCATGTTAGAATATTATTTAAAAAATAAACTTGAAACACTTTGTTATTACACACACTTTTTGCTCTAGGTTTACATAATTACTCTAGAAATGGGTCCTCACTTTGGCCATAACACATATGACTACATGCTTGATATGTATGAGGATAAACAATAGGTCTACAATATCTAGACTTAGACTTACCCTCCCAACATGGTCCTTATGCCTCTCTTTGGGCATGTCCCTTATCACTCAAAGCCTCGATAAAAGTACCATAAGTACCATGACGCACAATGTTGTGCATCCATGTGTAAAGTAGTTGTATATGTTGAGGCACAAACACCTTCCATAATCAAAAGAAATACTACAGGATTAGCCTAGCCCAGGGTATAGGCATGCATTTGGTTTACATGCTTCACAAGTCCATCCTATGCTACCATACCTACACCTCGAAATTCTAAGATGCTAAACTACTTCACAAATTTCCTCACCACAAACTCTACATATGACTTTCCTAGGAAATCTAACAAACCCTGCCTATTATTATAAGGTTGATGGTCAAAAACCATGTACCGCCATGTCCTTCCATTTGGTATGAGTTCCATTGTGAATGCACCAATCAATAAACATGTCATTTGCTTGAAGAGGGTGTTTGATCAATTTTGGGGTTTCTAACTGTTAATGTTTTATGCCATTATCATAGTTCTTTGCATTTCAATAGATAAGAGCATCATAATAACAAGATCACTGAGAAATACACATCCACAAGAGACACAACATTTATCCTGGGAAACCCTCTAGGGGAAGAAAACCCAGCAAAACTTCCTTATCATAAATAGCTTATACAATGTTGAAGAGATAACTCAAACCAATACATAAAGTCCTCCTCAAGAGATGCGCCACCCTTCTTCTCCTCTCTCCAACTTGTAATTGCAGCTTGCCTCATAAGAGAATGAGCAAGTGAAATGTGTGTAAGAAGTGAGGCGCTAGCCTCTTACTTATATCAATCTGGCACGTGTGAAGAGTCACCATCTGGCAGGGCCGACCTCTCACTCTGGGTGGGTAAACCCACCTTTAATTAATTCTGGCCCTTTCATTATAACTACTGGGGCCGACTTCT
>SNQJ01S0045455.1:18358-41977 GCA_010110895.2 Picea sitchensis
GCTGGCCTTGTAACAATTTGTTAAAATGGTTAAATTTTAAGGGAAAAATTATTACAAAGAGACAATTAACCTCAGCATGGAAAATTAGAACTACTTAACAATACATTTTATAACAATGATTATGATTCACTAAAATTGTACTTTTTTTAGCACACATCTCTATAGCATCCTCTATTCTTATTTGTGTGACCGTTAAATCATTTCTTTAGCAGTGCAAATGTTTTAGGTGTGGATTAATTAGTTTATTCAATTTTAAATTGCATTCATTGTGATATGCCTCAACATTTAGAAAAAGGATTTCCACTGTAATTAGATTATTATTTTGTTGCATTGGAGAGAAAATAACAAACTTAATTAATTTTTTATTTCTCTTGAATTTTATTACAATACTATAAAATATATAGATTGTGTCATTAGCCTCGTTATATGGCTTCTACTAGATGGTCGGTAATATATGGTGGCTAAGAGGGAATAGTTACTATCCGTGATTATTACACAAGAATGGTTAGCATTGTTCATTTTCTTAGCAATTTTGATTGAATGATAAAAGTAACAAATCTAAGAGTTTGAGTTATTTGGTTTACAAGACTAGGGAAGGGATACCTTCCCATTCCCAAACATTTAGAATATAACTTTCTAGAAGGGGAAGGGGGAAGGTTAACCATTCCCTTTCTTGACACAACAAAGATAATGCTTCATACTTAAAATAAAGGAGCAATCAATATCACTTACCCTATCTACATAGTTGAAATCTAAGAATCAATTGGCTCATGCCATATTTAAAGCAGACTCAAACCAATAACATAGAAAAATCCAATCCCTTGCTCTTAACCCATTGAGTTACATGAACCACTTTCCCGAACATCCCCCTATTTCTTAATTGAATGATGCATTGTTTGCTTATTGAATAAAATGCAGGGGCTTGGGAAGGTCAATATCAATTTGGGATCTAATTCTTATTAGTATTTATCTATATCCAGCCAAAAACAAGAGCTCACTCAAAGCCTAGGCTGGTTGAATATGCTAAGTAGGATTTTTTAATTTTAAAAAAATTAAACAAATTTCAATAACAAAATAAAAGGCAGAGTCAATTTTGGTTTCTCAATCTAAAAAGTGGAATATTCATTTATAAACATTTCATGTAGAATGGTAAAGAATTTTTGAACTCTTCAATATTGAAGGGTGGCCCTTCCTGCAAAAGTTGTTTAATAAAAAAATGGAGGAAATAAAAGATTAACCTAGTCCTTTGGTAGATCTGCATTTCCGCAATATTTTGAGTTCTGATCTGTGTTAATTACTTTAAATGTCTTGCAGAGAAACCCAAGTTTTCTTTCTTACGTAGATGCTGGTTAAAGTTCCTATTTGCCAACTTTTCAAGTATACTTATACAAGATATTAAAGTTACAAGGGAGACTGCCTTTGGTGAAAGGCTTGTAAGTTTTTCTTCTCTGAATCACTCTAATAGTTGACAAGTACTTTTGTTGTGCAAGCCATTATTATCAATATCCCATTACACTAATTGCTTTGTTGATCTTACTGATATAATCCAATGCCACCTCCTCTGTTACAGTTGATTGGCATTCAATAGAATCTAGTAAATAAACAACTGAAAAATAAATATCCACCGATTGGGATCAGCTGCATTACAAGATCATATACCGCACAATGCCTTTGGAAAGTAAAGCACAACATATGCCGCACAATCTTACTAGATTGCTTTCATGTAAACATTGCCGCACATATCCTAAACAAGTGACAATGTTTAAAGGCACACATAAGTGCACCACATCAAGATAAACTACAACATTAGAAAATGAAGGACGACTTTTGGAATGAAAACACTGAATTACTGATCACTCACCAGCTTTGACAGGGTGTCATTTTGGCTGTTTATTCTCTTTGTAGATGAGATCCCCTCCCCCACGCAACAACGGAAAAGAAAGCGAGAGAGAGAATTACAGATCAATCGAGAATACAAAATTAGCCAATTGATATTTCAATAAATATTTGCATCTGCTTCTTTTGTATGATTTACAATCTTAATAAATTACAACAGAATGCCAATGGGCAATATGGGGCCTGAACCCAGAAAACATTCCCTTGCAAAATGAATTCATAATTCTGGCAGGTTCTCTTTAGAAGCTCTGCACTAATGAATCGTGAGTTGCTCAGGTATCAATGTTATTGCGTGTTTTCTCATTGATGATACTTCACTGATTGATGCCTAGAACCTTCAAAAGTTATCCACAAGGAGAGTGGCAGAGCATCATCTCAATGCATGCATCAATATAGGAAAGGAACAAACGTAACATGGTTGTAACAAAAGTATATTTACTAGTCGTGGAAATCCTCATATGCAGAAGATACACTTGAAGAATCTGCCTCACTTTGGAAAGGTGTTGTCTTTGGAGATGATTGGAATGAGTCTTTGAGAAAAGGTATCCCTGCAACAAAGAAAAATTGCAAGTCAAGACAGAAACGTTTATTACATAGACATAAAATCAGACCCTCCACCAAATCTCAATTTCCTCTGTAGTAAATGCACCTATTACAAACCTTTATGTCTGCTCGACCGAAATTTTTTTGTATGTCGTTGTATAATTCTTCTGGCCTTGGTAATGGTCAACTGTCTTGCAAATGGGGAGAATTCAACGTCACTATCACTGCATTCACCCTGGAACTCATTTTCAGCATCCCCTCCGATGGTGCGCCTCACAAATGCTTTTGCTTTTTTCCGCTGAGAATTGAACAAACCCCTTATGGATGTTACAAAGCCTTCACCTGCACGGTCACTTGGTTTCTTCGACCAGGATACTGGAAAGGGTTCATATTTTCCTGGTTGACTTCCATCACTATCACTGAAATTCAAATCACTATCAGGAGAGGCACCTTCCTCTGCTTGTCTCTGGCCTTGAACCTTATCTTTGAACTTCTTGCCCTATTGTGAAGAGGATAATCAAATCAATTACTAAGCTGCAATAATGTCCTCAATCATGACTTTGACATACTAATTAACAATTAGAAGTGTCCTTGGACTGAATAAAAATACTTATAGGAATGGATACTAGCCAGATGCACTGAACCTGATCGATAGGAATGACAAAATTTTGTAGATTAGAAACTTAGAAAAGCAGCAGACAAAAAAAAAGAAATTTGTTAACACAATTGTGATATGACAGAAGAAAACTCATACGGATAAACTTGTAGAAACGCAATTCTATGCAATCAATCTAGAGAGCTTAAAAATATAAATATAGTTCTTGAAGCCATGAAAACAAGTTCCAGTAATCTTTTAGTAGATACTAGTAACTCTCCTAGGGGCATGAATCTTAGTCCTAGTTGGTATAGCCTTTCCCTCGAATTATAACATGTCGAAAACAGTAATCATCATTTGGGATGGCCATTATGAGCTTTCAGGAATGACTTTCTAATTAACCAATGCTCCAGCTACTTTTATGAGAATTGTTTGCAAGTTTGATGCAATAGTTCTATATGACATCTCTCCATTAAATGCAGTTGACTTGCATTTTATTTTTCCATGAAATACATATCCCAGAGAAACCCACCAGGTACTTCCCCTCATTCTGAGAATGGTACCCAGGGTAAACCGGATTCTGCAGAAGCTTGAGGCTTTGCCATAGGGCTCAAGGCCGTTACAACAATATACTATTTAAGAGCTCAACTTGTGACTTGTGGGAATTGAACCTGAGTTGGGAAGATAGCAATCATTCCTCCCAACCAACCAAGCTAGACCCAATTGACAGTTGACCTACAATTATTGTTGATGATTACAGCTTCATGAGACATCCTCCAGGACACAGACTGAGTGAGTCGACCTGTGAGAGAGCCCATGAGTAGGGTGTGCCCATGAGATGGGTGTGTCGTTCCTCTCTGGACTGAGATGAAATGATGTGTGCCCCTGTGTGGGGTGAGGATGCCCATGAGATGGGTGTGTCGTTCCTCTCTGGATTGAGATGAAACGATGTGTACCCCTATGTGGGGTGAAGGTGCCCATGTGATGGGTGTGCGTCAGACTCTGGACTGAGTTGTTATGACGTGTGGTCTCTTGCCTTGTGGACTCAGTTGAGCCAGGCTTGAGATGTTACACCGGATGATTCTCTTGTGGACTCAATGAGATAGAGATCTGTTGAGTAGGACGTCCTTGTGGCTGAGCACAAGTGGATGTGCCCCTAGTGGCTGAGCACTAGTGGATGTGTGAGATCCCTTGCTATATTGTCTRCGAGTAAGATTTACCTATAAGCCCAATTGTGATGTAAAGGGTACAGGTYGGCTCCACCATATGTGAAAGATAATTAATATTTATTGTAATAATTAATTATTTTCTGAGTTATTGAGGTCGGTCGTGTTGTGCCAACAGACACACCTATTGTTGTGTCTGGTCTAGTATAAGTAAAGGTGACTTACTTGTTGAGGAAACACACAAGTCACTTGTCATTTGGAAATTTCAGCAAGTACATCTTCTAGGGCTGAAGTGCACACCTCTCTTGGGTGCAAGTTTCAAGATTGTAGAGCACCCTCTTGTGTGCATTAGGGTTTCATGGTTGGAGGATCTTCTCTTGAGAATATAGCAAAGGATTGTTGGGTCTTTCTCCATTGTTGAGAAGGGTTTTCCTAGGATATTTCTTGTGTTCTTGTGCATGGTATTTCTTCTTGTGATCTTGGTTATTGCAGCAATTGTGAACGGTGTAGCTGCATTTGTTTATGGTTCAAGTACATGACTAAAATGAAATAAACCTCATGCTTGAGCCAAGCATAGTGAAAATTCCACAATTATTATATAGCAGTCGACATGCATTTAAAGTAGCAGGTTGACCCACATTTAATATAGTATCTTTCTTGAGTATAGCAGGCCAAGCTAGAAAACTATGTTAACAACTACCAAAATAGACATAATGTTGACCATTTTCCACCAAAAAGCAAACTTCTCTCTTCATTAAATGCACACCTCCCTCTATAATTGCAGTAATTAAATGCAGGCAACAGCTAAACATAGTGAATATTCAACATCAGAATTTTCATAACAAAATGCAATAATTCTCTCTTTGATTATTGCACACTGCTCTACCATACATGCAGTCATTTCAGGCCTGTACTATTTTGGGTGCTGCCATCATTACTGAAGAAATAAGTAGGATAGCTGCTTTATAGAAACATCATTTTTCTAGGTGTGCCAGAAATGAATAACTGTCTTAACTCATACCTAATACCATCCTTAGGTTATAACAGGGTTAGGCAGCACCTTTGGGGCATAGGGGCCAAAGCAGTTAATATTTGTGAGAAACTGACCATGCTGCAAAAATCAGAGCTCTTGAGGATGCAACTGGCAGCAGGGCACCTTCTTTAGCCAAAATATCACTTCTCAATCTGACTCTAATGTGGAAACAATTTCCCAAAGGCACACTGACTCATCCACCCTTATGCCTCCACTAGCGCCAGTTGATACTTCTACTTCTATATCCAGAAAGAAAGGTTACCATTCTTGTGGAATAGGTACCACATTGACAGGCATATATAATAATGCAGCAGTGAGATGATACAGACAATTTCATTGGAAAATTATTTCTTGCCAAAATCCCTTTCACTTGATCTCCTTATTATAAGGAGACAGTCCAAGCCATTGTAAACAGCAGGACCCTTATATGTGCCCTTAGGGGAACATGAGTTGAGAACAGTGATTCTAGAAAGGTGAGTGTCCAATATTAATGTGAAAAAGGAGTGAGTGAGACAAACAAGGGTGAGGGCAGGGTGCTCTATTGTTATGGATGGGTAGATAAAGATTAGGAAGCACCCACTGATCAACATCATAATTACATCTGTAGCAGGTCCTTTCATTCTTAGAACTACTGACTGTTCTGGAACGTGCAAAGATGCAGTATTCCAGTTTGAGCTTCTTTGAGATGCTATAGAGGAGGTTGGGCCTGCCAATGTCATGAAGATTTGACAGATGGAGTAGCAGTGTGTAGATTGACTTGGTTCCTACTTCAAAGAAGGTACAAGCATATTTTTTGGATGCTTTGCGTGCAGGCATTCAACAATGCATTGAAAGATATTAGTGTAATTTAATTGGTATCTGACTTAGTGGTAGCTGCAAGAGATGTGAGATGTTTATCTGCAACCACCATACATCCTTAGCCATGTACAAGACTCACTCAAGGAAGGAATTCCTCAAGCCCACAGATAATAGATATGCCAGTTATTATCTCTTATTGGAGAGGATGTTGGAGGTGCAATCACCATCGCAGGCATAATTGTGATTCTGTATTGGAAGAGGTGGACAAAATCCATGACAAATGGGGGAAGAAGATCAGGCTACAGGTACTGGATACTATTTGGTGGGAAGATTGCAGTTATTTGGCATCATTGTTTGGCACTATAGTGGAGGTCATTCGCTATACTGATGTAGATTAATTTATGAGACTTTTGATAGCATGTTGGGTTGAGTAAAGGAAGCCATTTGTTAGAGGGAGCCCTCATTAGAGTTTTATATGAACCATATTCGACCAATTTTCAGTGTAGGAAGGATTGCATGAACACATCTTTACACATGGTAGCATATGCGCTTAATCCAAAATGGTATGTGGAAAGGTCTGGTAGAGTTGATTTTGAGTTGCCACTACAAAGATGTATAGAGAAAAATAGGGTAAAGTACTTTGGAGACAATTTACTTAGTTTTAAGCTAAGTTGCAGGAAACGCGCCCCCCCCGCCTTGTTTCCTGCCCTGAAACGGGTACGTTACAGTCGGGAAACACCGCCGGCCGTACCGTACGGCGTTTCTCGATTTGGAAATGCCGTACGATACGGCCGGCAACGTTTCCCAGCCGTACCGTCCTCGTACGACCGAGTTTCGGCGGAATTCAAGTTAAATTAGGGAAAAAAGGGGGTCGTGGGGCCCCCAAACTGCCAGTTAGTTTTAGTAAAGGCTTTTTTTACCTTCTCCAAAGAGAATAAAGATGATTTTCTGCCTCTTCTTTCCATCAAAGTTGAATTCAAGTTGCCTCTTCTTCCCATCGAGGCTCTACTTCTATTGAACATGCATCTTGTTCTATTTTTGATGATGAGAATGAGTATCAGTATGATATGTATTAGGATATGTAATTGCAGTTGCCTTTAGCTCATGTTTTTTTTCATTTTCAGCACATACAACCTCATTTATAAAGGCTGATTTTGGATGTAAAGCCTCATCTATAAAGGGTAATTTTGGATTTTGCTACTTGCATCATGTAATGAAGGATATTCATCATCTATGGGAGTTAATATGGACATGGTTTTCCTTCTAAAATGTCATTTATGTGTATCATTATGTTTTTCTTGCAATATAATGCTTTATTGTTTAAAAAATTATATATATATATATACGGTGTTTCCCCCGACGTTTACATTTTTTGAGGGCTTGTTTCGTATCGTCCCGGTTTCGGAAACTCAGAATAGTTTCCCCGTTTCGTGCAACTTAGGTTTTAAGGTCTCACGAGCCCCTTCAACAAAATCGATGTGTTGCAAGATCGCAGAGACTTGGGCCAGGATGACCCAATTGGTTGATGGAGGATGCATGGAGATGATGTTCCAAAGTTCCAACATCTTGCTATTAGTCTGTTGTCTTATATTGCTAGTTCCTCCGTCGTAGAGAGGAATTGGTTCCCACATATAGCTTCATCCACTATATCCAAAGGGATAGGCTTACCTCTAAGAGAGCAGAAAAGCTAGTTAAGGTGCACAGTTCCTTGCGCCTTAACCATAGGAAGACACCAGAATATTGGAAGGGACCAACGATGCGATGGGATGTGGATCCAGAGGAAGATGTACGGATAAATGAGGAGGAAGGACCCAATGAGGTGTAGTAGGGTTTGCTTGGTGTGCCGCTGATTGCTCATGAGAGTGACTCTGATTTAGACAGTGACACTGACATTTCGACTTCCATCAATGACACTGATGCCTTCCTACAACAGATGGATGCAGAGGACTAATGACTTGAGCATTAATGCTCATTTGATCTCTTTTTGTTATTTTTTAGTTCTTAGTTTATGTTAGGAATCATGACAGACTTTGGATATTTAGCGCTAAACATTGATGATTCGGACTTTGAGTGACTCTTTACTATTTACATAATACTATTGTGTTTATTATTTATCATCATTGTATTTCATTTAGTCATTTGAATCTTTGATGTTCAAGTATCACTAATCAATTTCGTAATCTCTTGGATGTTCAAGTATCACTAATCAATTTCCTAGTGAAAGATAGAGATCCAACATAAGGGAGGCTTCCCTACCAACCTCAAAGGATCCTATAGCAAGCTAAGGCAAGTCTATGGCCCCCTATCTTGGTTGCTTGAAGGCAAGGTCAAAATGAATTACACAAAACAAATCAATTGTGTGTGTGTGAGGGGTGTTGTTAAAACAATCAATGATGTTTATTACGCTAGAAGAGTAAATTAAATGCCCCGAAACACTAGCTATCAAAAGAAAAAGAAAGGCTCTAATAATACTTGAAATAAAGATAAGATACTTCAGCATGTAACAAGTTTATAACAGCAGTAGTAAATCAGTCCTAAATTAGTAATAAGCAATGAGGAAAAGATGCCAAATGCTAAAGTAGACTAACAAACCATTAGCTATAGATTGCTTGAAAGAGATAGCATTTAACTATGTTAAATAGATGCAAGATGATAAACCCTAATGGCTGAAAATGCAATTAATGCAGAAATAAATATGTTAGATGATGATTCTAAGCTAAGATGCAAGGCATTTGGCTAGGGATGATAACAAATGAGGATACAATGCAATTAATCCTATGCTAACACAAGACATTGAGAGAAAGAGAGCTAAAACTAGGGTTTTGACCACTTGCAACAGAGAGAAGACTAGTGTCGTCTTAAGTCCTTGGGCATATGGAGTCAATGCAATGGAGGATAAAAGGAAAAGAAAACAAAAGTATTAAATTCTAGGGGGGTGTACAATCACAATCCCTAATGTCATCCTATGCTTTCTATGGCTTTTAATAAGAGATCAAGGTGGAAATAGGTAAAACCCTAGAGTAGTACAATTACAAGCTCTAGAATTTAACCAATAAAGAGAATTTAGGGGGATATATGATCACAATCCCTAAATTTGACCTTATATGCTTCAACAAGCTTAAGATGGACAAAAAGAAGGGGATGAACAATTACAAGCCTTCCTAGGGTTTCAAATAAAAAATTATCCAAGGAGAACAAGATAGCATGCAACTTATCAACAATTTGACAGAGCATCTACTTAAAACATGATGAATGAACATAAATACTTAGAAAGAACACTTACTATACCAAGTCGCTATGCATGAGGAAACCCTAATTCAATAACCATCCACCAAAACAAGAGAAACATCCACAAGATCACTCCCAAGAAGTGCGCTTACTACATGATGAGAAAAGAGTAAAGGAAGACTATGGAAGTGATTCTCCACAAGTGTGAGTTATGATTTGCTAAGGAAGAAAGCGCAAGTGTTTTATATGCGGAAACCCTAGCGCTTTCCTCTCACAAAGCCCCAAAAATATAAAATGTTCATGATATAAGGTGGATAGGTCTAGGCCAACCCCCAACATAGCCTCCAATACAAAGATAAAATGAAAATATATCAAAACGTCCCCTCAAAAATGACATGTGTCAGTGTGAGAGCCTCCAAGGGTGGCGACGTCATCCTCTAAAGGGTAAAGAGAGACTCCAAAGGCTACGTCTCTCCATCAAAGGGTGTAAAGCATCGGCAAGGGTCACATCTCATCATCAAAGGTTATGTCTCATCATCATCAAGTGTGCCATCATCATGAAAAGGATGCCATCATGCTAGGTCGTCTCAACAAGCATCAAATCATGATGTCATCATCAACAAGTGCAAAGTCCAACGGATAGGGCTTGACGTCATGAGGGAGGAAGGTTCAACCTCTCTAAAGAGGCGTATAATCATCTCTAAGTGCAACATCATCCAATCAAACCCTAATATGCTTAAGGGACGCACTATCCAATATGTGGGCTTCTTGCCCTCTCAATGGCACATCAAGCTATATCTGAAAAATCCAAGCTCATTTGTCCAACATCCAAGGTCTAGGAGGTGTGTAAAGGTTTCCAAGGGCACGACAAATCATCACAAGGCCCAACACTCTGCATTAAGTTTGCATTGTCCTTTGTACAGTGTATAACGTCCTGGGCATCATCATGAAAACATCCTCCAAGGACCATGTCAAGGTGTATCATGACCAAACAAGGTCCATAGAATCAAGTAGGAACAACAACTACAAGATACCAAAGCCATTAGAATCATACAAAGTAAGTCGTCACTTAATACAAGAACCATGTAAGAAATTCACATTAGATATCTTCTTCAAGCTTCACACTAGCTCAAGACTTTAWGCAATTTGCCAAGATTAGGTATGGGAGGACCATCATTAGACCCTATTAGGTGTGCCAGTATCTAGGTAGAGAGATAGTTCCCGAGAAAACCCTTCRAGGTGTAAGTATAATGGATGTGACATGAGGTTTACTTCATGGTCATAGAGTCATTGGCATGCAAGGTAACCATGCTCCGTCCATTTCCATGAGCACCTTTGTAGAGGGAGCACTTGCTGCTTGAGATACCCTTTCCTTGACRGTGTGTGTATTCCAAACCCCTTCTTTCCTTTTGATATTCTTTTATTGCTTTGCAAGTCTCCGTTTTAGGTTTCAAGCTTTTATTATTTTTCTTACTGGGATTAAGTCCTTTTGATTGATATGCATTTAGTGCATTAGAACTAGGGGCGATCGCCTCATAGCGAGGGGGGCAAAGCTCAAGCTAACGTTTGGCTTTTGACTTGGTCATTTACTATCCCATTATTTCTTCTTTCTTCTATAACATGTTTTCTTTTCATTTTTTATAGCATCTGCATCAACCTTGGCATTCTAGCCCTTCTTCTCATAGGGGAATGAACCACAGGCCTTTTTGGGGTACATGTAACAACCATTACCAAAAGATAGGACAGCGAAAGGAATCAAGATGAAAAGTGTTAAGTATGGAAGGGAGCGATAGGTTACCCCTATCAAAGCCTCCTAGTAGTACCCATGTTCCCCAAGAGTGACAACACTAGACTATGACACAAATGATGACCACCAAGGTGAAACAAGAAAAAAAGCATAACTTCCAAGCAATCATGATCCATTTTCTAACTTCAACCCATGATCCTCACTTAAATGCCTAATGTATTAAATGTAACACTTTATATGAAACAATGACTAGTGTATCTCATGTGTGTTGGACCACCATCATTAGATGAACCATGTTGATCAAGTGAAATTAGTTGAGTTGGATGAGGGGGGAGGCATCTGAGGGGCTATTGTTTGTGGAGAATCCCGATCATCATCATTGGGATCATTGTCTTCATTTTGGGCCATGAGACATGATCTCCTCTAGTTACCCCTAGGTTGGGGGGCAGGGGGGGGGAACACATCGCACTACTCCAATAGAAAACAATTAAGTATGCACAATTATCGCTCAGTTGGTTTTTATTCCACTAGAAACATAGGATCTCACAAGGTATAAAGGTGTCATTATATGTCAAATGTGCAGAGCCCTCTAGATTGAGGCTCCACAATTTGTATGCTTAGATAAGATAACATAATTTTATTAAAGTCCAACAAATACCACAAATAGGGTCAATGTGACTCCTAAGTACGCCTGCATCAATACGAAGTGGGAATGCAAACGTCATTCTTATAAAAGCAAGATAAAAGAAGATTTAATCTATAATATCAAAGATCTAAATAAAAAAAGCCAAAAGCCAAGAGTAGAGTACAAAGTTGTAGTCCAGACTCCAGATGCAAAAGTGTGAGCACTACTAAGAAACAAAACCTTGGGGGAAATGCCTCATGCTAGAAACCAAAGGAAGCCTCAAAGTCCCTGTATCTTTTGCCAAAGGATGAGGAAGGGAAAACACCTTCACCTAAGCCAAAGATCTCAGTGTCTACATCTCTCCTAACATCTGAGGTTGTAGGAAAAAAAACCTTGATATATGATTGACTAGAGGACTTAGAAGTGTTGATCTATGGTGTGGTCTTCTCTCTGGAAGATGCCACCCATTGTTGAGATCTGGAGTAAAACATCTATTTTCTAGTGCTATGGCAATTGTCTTGGGATCTAAGATGATATTTCTATAAGGATCTCACTAGTTGAGCATGGATACTCTCTCACGGATCTAGTTGTTAATATGGTGTTATTATCTACCTACCTTTTGGTGCCCTTGTCTATTGGAATCATTGAAAAGGAGGACATAATCATCCTAAAAGTGTCCGGTAGGGAGGGGGTGGATGGAGTGAATTAGATTCGAGTTTGAGGGTCCTTCTCATAAACAAATCCATGGATCATTGGTCTAGGTATCTAAAGAAATCAAATAGAGAGTTATGGGACTCTTGGAAAAGGCAACAACATTGGCGTTAGACAGTGTAATAGATGGGGCACTGAAAAATGAAGTGCTCCTTCGTTTAGTGTCTTAAAGATGGCAGAGATAGCAGATCCTTTATGCCTATGTGATATGATGCTTGGCTTTGACCCAAAGCCGATGCGAACCAACTCGAATCTAGCCTAGAGAATCCAAAGAGCATGCATCTAGTGACAAAACATGTAGGGAGATCTAACAATGAGGTCATTTCTCAACTCCATTAAGTGCTCTACATAAAAGGCCATCTTAAAGTTCAAACAACTTGGAGGGGTGACCCAAGTAACCTGAATATATTTCCTATAGATGTCCAATCTAGTAATCCTATTCAACTCTTTCTTAGTCAGTAGGAGTTAGCCAAGGGTGCTTAGAGAGTATTGGAATGGGGGAAGGTTGTCCATTGAGATACCAACCAACTATAGTAAACATGTGGCCTTCACAAACTAGCAATGAACATGCCTGGGAGGACTAGTCAAGGAAACATCCTTTGAGGAGTAGTATGTGATATAAGGATAACAATCTCTACTGGGAATTGAATTAGTAAAGCTCCAAACTTGATGTAGAAGTGAGACTAGTTCGGAGATGGTTTCAATCCAAAAGGGGTGAGACATGATCTTTGCCTAAATGATGGGTTGGGGAATTTTCCTCTTGCATTTGATGATGTGGCTAAGCATAAGGACTTGAACTCTCTCTATCATGGTCCAATCCAACTCTAGAGGACTAGGTCCCCAAATCTCAAAGATGTTGAGCATTGTCGGCCTAATAATTTTGTCTCTGAATTCCATGTTGGACAATATGTCCTTGAAATGGTTATGAAAACACTATCATTGAAGAAGGGTGAGGGAGTTGTAGCCCTTATTGATCTTGGGCTATATATCTTCCCTCAAACCAAATCTAGGCCCTGAGAATTGAATCCCCAAGTATGTGTAAGTGGTGGTAATCTCAATCTCCTCCCCTCAAATGTAAAAGTGGTAGTCTGTGAGGACATTCTTCAATTTGTCAAAGATCATAATCTTGGTTTTACCCAGGTTGACTATCTACTAGAAAAGATCACAAAAACTAGATAAGGCATCTAACTGTCTCTATAAACCTTCTAGGGTGGATGCCAAGATGACCACATCATCTACAAAGAGGAGAAACCATTCGATCAGTCAAGCATACATACTTCCACTCTCCCTCCAAACCTACCATTGATCCAAACATCTAAAGGTGTTGACGCATATGTCGAGACCAATGAGAGTTCTCGCCGACATCCCTCATGTAGGACAAGTAAAGCTCTCGACCTACTAACCTACCATCAATCAAGCACACCATTGATGGTCAATCCTACATGAATATATATATATATATAAACATCGAATAATAATAAAAATAAATGAAGTGATACATTCTAACCAAAGGACATGACCTAACCAAAGGGCATTATCCACCAACTATTGTGACTTGTCAATGCATATAAGTATACCATCACATGGCATGTATTAAACATTCTATCATTCTTTTTTTCCTTAGAATACAATTCATCCCACCCTCAAGTCGATAAGAAAGAATGAGATTGTTGGTACCTAGTCAGCCCCATCAACAATTGGCTCATGAAGAGCTAACATGTCACAAGTGGGATTTAAACCCAAGTGGAGAGGATAACATTCCTCCTCTCAACTACGAGAGCTAGATTGAATTGACAAAAAAATTCTATCATCTATCTTATTCAATATTGAATAAGATGGATGATCAAATGTTTGATATAATGCCACGTGATAGTATATTTATACACATTGACTAGTCACAATGGTTGGTGGATAATGTCCCTTGGTTAGGTCATGTCCTTTAGTTAGGATTTTTCGTTTCATTTATTATTATTATTATTATTATTCAATGTTTATATGTGTGTGTGTGTGTGTGTTCATTACATTACTTATCCCTTCAAGATGCTTTGTCTTGAAAACATTTTATAGAAGAGTTTATGTCTTTGTTCTAGCTTGTAATGCCTTTTCATGATTCTCTATTCTTGAAGTTGTGATGGTTGACAATACAAGACGATATGGGTTATGAAGCATTGAGCAAAACCATCTTATTGTGAAACGGTCAGACCGCCCAAATATGACAATTCTAATACTTCCCAAAATCTTCACTTAAAATCATATTGATTTTGTCTTTGGTTACGATGACTCTTGAGATTTGGATGACGATAAGGTATCCTTTTATTTTTATCGTGATTTTGGTGCTAGAACATTTGTTGTTTGTCACTTCTTGTGATCTATCGATTGTTAACATTCCAACATAAGTGTCACTTTGATTTATGATATTGATTGGTGTTGTATTGGTTCTGTTATCCCCATTTTGTGAATAACTAAGGAGATCATGTCTCGAGGCCCTCAAGTTGCAGATATGGAGTATCGAGAGACTACATGACTAACAATATCCTTTTGCACGGATGGAGACTCTTCTCACCACCACAGAGATCATAGATTTTCAGATGGCATCCACCACACCAACTGGCTTCCGAAAGGCAGTGGGCCTTGCTCCATGAAGTACAAGTCAGTATTATGGTGAGCATCATTTCAATATTTGAGGCATTTAAGTATGTTGTATCTTACACTGCTTTAGATTTCATGATATATTATTGGACATTATGCCTTTTTCCCTACTTCACCTTGGTAGTTGACATTGTACCCTAGTAAGAGGTCCTCCTTGGGGATGGGTTTGCTACTAGCAACTCCCTTGAAGAGCCATCGTACCATTCCCGACCATACTTACCACTTTCCATCACTGTTTCCCTCCATTTCCTTATCTCTTGGGATTTTATGGTGTATTGACCCAAGAAGGGGTTGTCCATCATTCTATTGGAAGAAGGGGTTGTCCATCATTCTATTGGAAGAAGGGGTTGAATGTCCAGAGGGATTTATGTTGCGTAAAAGATAAAAGTCTATGTATGAACCTTCTAGATGCTTCGCCCATGGATCATCCAAGAAAGCAATGAAACGCTTATCTTTGAGAAAAGGGGGACACACAAGAAATATGATTAAAAATGCTTATAAGGTTAGTTAGACGATAGGAGGTCTCATCATGAGCCGGCCTATCATGTCCATGGATATCTAGTGGTATGACATTACCATCATCTGGTCACCAAGCCAGGGTAATGACTCTCAGTTGCATGGATGAGAGAAAGGGGGTCTCATCACGAGTCATCCTTCTCATTTCCGCCAGGTATTTGTGGGTGATACTGTCATTATCTGAACACCATGCCAGGACAGTGGCCTTCAACTTTTCCTTAAATTTATGAAAGGAAGAATGGAAAAATAATGGACTTGGAAAAAGTGCATTGCAAACGAAGGTACCACACACCCTCTACAAAGGCACCCATAAATGAGACACTACAACCACTTGTATGTCATGAACCCCATGCCCATTGAGTCTTAACCCTTAACAACTTTCACCCACTTTACATGGCTTTGAGAGGGATCTCTTGGAAACTCTCCTTGAGCTAGGGCAAGATCTACCGAATAGGACACCTCGTCAACCCTCCCATATTCAAGCATGACAAGACGCATAATGTCTTTGATCACTTAATTGTTTGACATAGTAATCTTTGATGCACATTCTTAGGTGGCTCATTTATTGATTGGATTCATTTATCATGATGTTATGACTTGAGATCCTTGGAGGGCATGCTTATTTGTCTTTGCAAGACCTAGTTAGTGGACAGTTTTGGAAGAACAAGCCTAACTTGGGCTTCCATGCGACTTGAAGCCCACAGGTGGATGCCAAGGGCCTACATGCCAAATGAGAGAGATCAAACTTTGAAGGCCTAGAAGATGACTTGGACGACATAACCTAGCCCCTACATGGCAATTGTTTTCCTAGAAGAGGCAAAACGTCACCTTTAGAGGCATGACATCACCTAGGGGGGTTAGGGTTTGGTAGTGAGGTAGACATGCATTGGCACAAGAACGTTTTGAGGGATTTGAGGCTTTGACCATGAAGAAAGTGACTTGGATTATTGACATGTGACTTTGGGAAGCCTTTCTACACTCCATCACCAACGACCTTCTCCTAGTGCCAAAACATCCCCTAAAGGGGTGACGTCTTTATAAACTAGGGTTTTTCTTTGTGCAAAAGTGAAATTAAAGTGAATTTTTTAATATTACTTTGTAAAAGGGGCAAGATTAGGGTTGTTGACCCCTAGTCTTGTGGTTTACCCGTAATTATGTGGACAAACTATCTTAGAGACATTTTGTATAAATAAGAGATCATAAGATCTCATTTTTACATAACTCTCCCTCTTGTGAGAGGTACTTGGACTGAAATTTTCGCTCTCTTTGGCTAGCTCTCTCTCTTGTTTATCTTGTTTATGGCTATTTCTTGGATTATTGGTTGATGGAAGTGATGCGCTAGCCTTGGAAGGATTTTCTCTAGCTTTTATGGTGGTTTGTCTTAGCTTTTTCCTTGAATTGGTAAGCTTTTTTTCATTGTGCTATCATTGTTATTCAAGTCAAGGTTATTTTGTTAGAGCTTGGTGGGAAGTATAAGGGGATACACCCCCACCATAGCTTCCACCATTTATGCTTACATGTTATTGGTTTAAATAGGGTTTGCTAAGAGAAGTATAAGGGCATACACCCTCTCAGCTCAAACCCTAGTTAGAGATACTTGCCTTGGGGAGTAAGAGGATTTACACCCCCAAAGAGGTAGTACTTCTAGCTCTTTCTTTGCTTGACTCAATTAACCCATTTTTTAAAGGCACTAGTCATTTACTTGTTGCATTGGAGAAATAAATTGTTGCCTTGGTAAACGTGATTTTTTTAGTTTTAAAGTTGTCTCTTTAGGAAAGTGTCCTTGAGCCTTTGGGCTCCCTTGCCTCATAGACGCGTCCCCTTTCAATCATAACTTCTTGTTGCTGTTACAAAACTAACCTACAGCCATTAGGGCTGCAGAAAATTAACTCTCTAACGCTTAATAACTCTTAAACTAACCCTAGGATTTAGCCCTAACTTTACCCCAACTCTCTACTAAGCCTAGCGCACCTATTGGGCTAGTTAGAGGTGGTTTCTCTTGGCTGATTTTTCTGCCGTTATGCTTGGTTTGCTACATCCATAATGCTGATAATATCTCTGCAGTAAACATTTGTTTCAACCTCGCTTTTTGTGCTAAAGTTATTGCTTAATCATTGGTGAGTTGAGCTAGCTTTCACTAGCTTTATCTCTTGTTTATTTATCATATACTTAGCACTTATATTGCAGCCTTAGTTATCTTTATTGAGCTGATATATATCATTTATTGTTGCTGCAAATTAGGGACAGCAAGCTTAACTTTCTTGTCCAACTAACTTATTACATTATATGCTTGGTTTTCCATGTGTCTCGGGCAAGTATTCACACTTGGCAGGCCACTCAACTTACTTGGCAACCCTTGGGCCTTCCCAAGACTCTTTTTCCAAGACCTTCATACCACTTAGAAATGACCTTTAGGTACATCCTCTCCATCTTCATCATTTTCCATCTCATCCCCCCTAGGGTCATCGAGATTCCCCCCTTGAGGTGACTACCTCACCTCTAAAGTGACAGTGGGTAGGTAACCTCCTAGTTGTCACCATTTAGTGGTTGGCTCAGGCTTTGCGCAACCTACAATTTGTGCAATAACATTTTGGCGCCGTTGTTGAGGAGGATTTTGAATCCTCTTTCGAACCCTAATGACACTTTGGTAAGCTATCCCAAAGCCTTTTCCTCTAGCTTCCCTAACGTCTCTACCCAAGGGACTTTCCCTTTCCATCTTACTTGATGAGATCTTCTTGAAGCTCATCTGGCGACTCCACCTTCCTAGAACTCACTTTTCCCTTTTTTCCCCTTTCATCCCTTGATGATCCTTGAGCTCATCTGGCGACTCCATTGAGGTGCTACCCTAAATAATGGAACCATGGCCTCACGAGACTTACCATGGGCATTCCATAAGGTTTATTCCTCCTTTGATGTTCAGGATATTTTTGGATATCCAAATCATTGCTCCCCAGAGTGGAGGGCAAGTTGCCCTAAATTTAATGGTGATCTGGCCCTAGCAGTCACCCATGTCATCAATCATATGAAGTATGCTTCAAGCCTAGATGTGCTACATGAGGATGTGCTAATGAAAATTTGTGTATCTTCACTGGAATCAAGTCAAAGGAATTTGCTTGTACACTCATGTAACCCGAAGAGCATCCCCTCTTCTACTAAGCTCATTGAAGAATTTCTCAAGCACTATCAACCAACTACCCAGAATTTGCAAGATACTTTCCAAGAGCTCAAAGACGTTCTTTGCAGAGAAGGTTTTCATGTAGATGAGGATGAAGAAAATCTTGAAGAAGACCCTGATGAAGAAGATCTGAATGAGACACGTGATGAAGATGAAGTATTTTCCCTTCCACTTGATGAAGACATCCAGATATATGCTTCTCCTGCACATGAAGAAGAGAATATGATGAGTTATAAATTATAATCCTTTTGAAAACTTTGATGATTCTTTGTTCCATAACTTTGGAAATGAAGAAAACTTCCAAAAGGATCTCGATGAAGTTTCTCTTGCAGAAGACCCGAACGAGACCTTGTTATCTTCTTTCCCTTTTGAAGAAAATGAAGTTATCCAGTCTTGTGAAGAAGTAATCAACTCCTATGATGCAGATGAATTCGTGGAACAACCCTCAGATATAGTTGACGATCACATCGACGATTTCATACAGACTGGGAGATTCAGATGGGATTTAAGTTGCTTTATTTTTTACGGAGATCCTATCTACAACATTGAAGGCACATATCAGATAAAGGATATAGAAATCATTTCTTCAGAGGATTTCTTTTTACAGTTGGATGGTCCATATATGTGCCAACCTGATTATATGGTTACATATTCCATCCATTCGAGGATGACCTGACGGATCATTTTCAGGATGATTTTCAGCCATCATACTCATATTTTGATAAACACCAGGTCGTGGCCCACCCAAAGCACTTTGAGGTCCATACTACCAAACGAAAGTACTTTCATGTTGAGACCTTTTGTGGGGATCTTCAGATAAAGAAGCGACATTTCTTAAGGGAAGAATTTTCCTCTATACATGAGGTTGTTCCTTACCACATTTCCCCTTGTTTGGGAAATCAACATGTTTTCTTGGGATCTCTTATCCTTTCTCAGCCTTTAGGGACCAGTGATTTTCAGAGTGAAGATGAAGACGAGTCATCGTCTATATATGGTAGCTCTCTTCAGAGATGGATTGATTAGGCTTGTGGCTACACTTTCTAGCAGAATGATCGGGATATGATGGTTTAAATTTCCAACAAGAATTCCTCCCTCCCACCCATCTCCATGAGTTTCATTTCAAGATTGATTATATGTCTATTTATGCTCATGATTATTATGTGCTTGACTTATCTTTGTTGTATTACATGATTAAGCACAAGGGGAGATACTTTGATATGATGAACAGGTGGTTGCACTGGTTGTATGACTTCACCTGACATCACCTATCACCGGATCTTCGGGGCCCCAAGGCCCCAGGTAAGTACGTAGGTCCTCTTGTTTTCCTCTGCATTTGCATCTTGATTGCTCATATTAGTTTAGATGCATTTCATTTTCATTTTGCTCTACTTACACGTTGATTTCATGCTTACATTAGAAATTTTAGAAAAAATATCCAAAAATTTTATTTTCTAGATTAGCTTTTCATTTTGGATTTTATAAATATATGGATAAAAGGGTGATAGCACCACCCTGGATGCTCTAATCCCTTTTTCTGAGATTTGGCAGGCACAGGTCTACCAAGAGATGTTGCAGTTCTCATGCACTCTACAGCAAGAAAATGTCCCCAAGTAGGACCTATTATCCACCAAGTTGCACTAGCTGGATTTGCAGATGAGCCGCCAGAGACTGAGTAGACAGATGCTCAGAAATCAGAGTACACAGATTCAACAGGTCTTTTTAAGACCACATTTTTCCGCATTTCCATCCCTTCGGGGCATTGTAATAAATGACTAGAGCATGAAAGTTGTAAAAGATTAATGGCCACCTAAGACCTGGGCACGAGCATATACTCTAGAGTGTTTTTTTCACTCGTTAATTATTTTTTACCTGCCTTTGTGGGCGATTAATAATTTCTAAGTTTTTTCACTCAAAACTCACTCCAAAGCTAGAGTATGTGTTGGTGGTTAGGCCTTAGCATGGTATAACCAATGCCTAGTGTCTAAATGTATATGAGTTCATGCTAGGTCATGTCTATTGAGACATATGAAAATTGCGCTAGGTCCCCATAGGTTTTTTTTTAATGTTTTAGTCAAGTAATAAATTTCCCGCAAAACGGAAATTTTTTAATGTAAAGTCAATAAATTGTAAAAATATGGCATCAGTCATTGTCGGATGCCATGTTTGTGCTCGTTTTCTAATCCAGAGCAACCATTAGACCCCTATTCCCCTTCTGCCTAGACAAGAAAGTGATTTTAATCACTCAAAAATGTATTTCTCTCGAAAAAAGACAGAAAATAATCTTTTAATTAAATTCCCTAAAATTTAGGAGAATTGTTAAAAGTTAGGAAACACGTAGGGGACATGTTTTTCCTTGGTTTTCAATCAACTCAGAGCAAGGACAAGTTCACTAGAGAGGAAGGTGACTTGGTTGATGATGTGTAGAAGGGAGATAATCCCAAAGATAGGACTCGACCTTCCCTTCTAGGTGGCACACTTGGTAGAGATGGCGCACATCCTAATGACAAACTCGCCCTCACACTCCACCTCACTACCTATTCGCTCTCACATCACTCCACCTCCACCTCCATCACTCCACTCCACCTCACCTCATCTCCACTCTTCCCCACTCTACTCCTTGCGCATCTCCTCATGCACTAGCGCATCCTCTCATGGGAATTGTCACCCAAACTATGTTAAATAGAAGGCGACCCCTCTCCATTTAGCTAGTTGGAGTTTGGGCGACCTTGTTGTATACTGTTGTAATATCTTTTTGGCATTGGAATAAAGAGACTTTGGAGGTCAATTTATTGGTGTTTGGTGCTCATGTGTGGATGGATGTTGGACATATATTGAGGTGATGTTGCTTTGATTTATTTCATTTATTTATTGTGTAATTTGGCTAATCGTAGGGATATTGTTATCTGATTAGAGTGGATTCTTTAGCTTGTTTGTTTTTTAATCCATTTGTTTATTTATATTTGAAGCTTGTATTGCATATATTGTTTTTGTTTAAACGAATATGCAACTGAGGTTTCTTGTGTAGGAAACACCAAGTTTACAGGTATTTACAAGTGTTCTTTGTAGCATGCAGAATCCAGTCCTTAGAGAAGCAAAGGAACTAGTTTGCATCTAGTGTTTGTCCAAGAGTTCGAAAGAAGACGTCCTCCCGCTTCCTCACACCAAAGGGACCCCATATCCCAAAGAGTTCCACGCTCAAGCAAAGGCTCCAAAATCAGAAAATTTCATATTCCTCCCTCTTTATTTGCTTACATGTTAACTAGATTTGATTTTAAAGATTAATGTTAGCATCTAGTATTGCATGCACAAACTCTTAGATCTAGTTTCAATTCTTTCTCATTTAAAGAGTATTTCTAAGCTAGTTTTGTTGCAATTTTCTATAATTTTTTATCTAAATCGTAAGGAAGAAAGTTGCTCTAGTTTGCTCTATAGATCAAGCTAATTAGGAGTTTTATGCTTGCCATTTTGGGACAGAAAACAAAAAACACCTAAAAGAGCTTAGTTTAGGCTCATTTAAAGCTTCGAAAAACCTCTAAAAAATTGTTTTTTTGCATAAGAAAAGAATCAGAAATTTTTGGTCAAGTTTTCCAATTTTCATTTTATTTTCTTAAAGTGTTTTTTCATCATCTTCTAATCACATTCTTTGCTGGTTTTTAGCAGGTCCATCAAAAAACAAGGGGAAACTCTGGCGAAATCGAGGCTAGAGTGAAGAAAATAGAGCCCAAGTAGGAACCCTTGAAGACCAGGACCTTCAAAGAGCCTATTGTAATAATTTCTTTTAGTTTGATCCATTCTATAAAGGTCTAAAAGTTCAAAAAGAGAAAAGGGAGAACTCRGTTCTCGTTTGTMATAGGATTGGTAAAAGCAGGCCCTTTGARCCCAGTTTTTTCATCCCTATTAGGAGGATTGGTGCGTTGTGCGCTTGTCTTTGCTTTATTTCCTTGCAAGTCTTATTATATGATCTCACAAACACACATAAGCATAAGGAAATCAATCACACACARCACTCAAATCTTTCATGCACTTAAGCTTAAAAGTAATTTCAATCTTTATGCATGATTAGCTTAGATTTTATTTTTTGCTATCAACAATAAATCTAGCAAAGCTTTATTTTCAGTTTCAAGTTTTTCAACGTTTATTTCTTTTTCAAAGTTTAAAATAAACATTCCTGCAATTACCGATGTATACTCTGAACCCTTGTGAGCCTAGCTCGATCCTGGGATTCATCAGAACCGGAATTGCTTGTGCGGAGTAGTTTAATTAGGGAAATCTCAATAGTTGCTACCTTAATGCACGGGAAAACACCTAAGGGGAGTGTGTGAAGTCAGACAGGAACTTTAAGATCTAGGTTCTCCCCGTGTTGGACATCCGACACCTTTAGTGAACTTACTGGTGAGGCCCTGGGGCTTCGGTAGGTTCTCCGCAAGTTTCCAAACAAAGAGGTAACCTCTAAAGAGGCCACACAATCTCTCATTAATCTACATTTAATTTATCTTAATAAAACACGCGATCAACAACTACCCCCGATACTTTTAAGGCATTGGTACTATAGATTTATCTTTATGTATATGAGCAGTCTATTCCATTCATGTGTGATTGTCTAACGAATTAATCAATCTTACAGAACTTGTATCCTACTTGGTTTATGCATGCATCTTTATGGACAAATGATTCATATGAGTATCTCATCTGACGAACGATAAATGTTGAATGCATATGTTTTATTTGCAATAAACTCCTAGAAGTAGTTCTTTCTCTTAAAATAATTTAAAGATCCTTAGTATTTTTGTTAGGGACTACCCCCCTTGGCTTTGCTAGGAGTTGGCCTAGACGGAGGAGTTGAGGATCAGGTGACAACACCTTGACTCGAGACTTGCCCCCAAGGACACACTAAGTGGATTGAAGATTTCTTCCATGATAGCCCAAGTGTGTATAAG
>SNQJ01S0045456.1:8595-18672 GCA_010110895.2 Picea sitchensis
TCTGTGGATTCATCTTTCACTACAATGTCTGAAAGTACAATCTCTTGAACCTGTTCCTTATTTACCTGTCCTTCCTTTATTTTAGTTATTTTCCAAACATTTATGTATCTGACATCTTTCTTTTTCTCTGTACAATTTTGTTCATCTCGTTTTATTGCCAATCTTGTGATCTCTGGTACCTGGTCTTTGTTCACCTGTTCTTCCTATTTTCTTATCCATACTTTTTTATATATAATATCAATATTCTCTTTCATGGAATTATCGATCATGCTTCTACAATCACTGTCTATGTGTCCATAGTTATGACATTTGTAACACTCAATGTTACGTGCGACCACATAGGCACTTCTTCCTTGAACTTTTCTTTTATAATCCCTGCAATATGCAACCTTATGTCCAAAGTTAGTACAATAAAAATAATGACCATAAAATAAATTTGCATACCTGGGAGTGAATGATCTTCTTTGTGGCGTAGTCCTTCTAGATTTTTTCCTTGATTGATCATGATCATGATTGAAGCTTCTTTGTGGCTTGAACATGGATGGTCTTATTGAAGATGTGGATGGTCTTATTGAAAATGTATCTTCAATAGTTTTCTTAGATTTTGGTTGACCATGATTCCTTCCTTTGAGTATTTCTGCATAACTCTTTCTATTTTCTTCATTATTATTTTATAACAACCTAGAGTGCTTCTCTTCATTGTCTATAACTGATGTGAATGTTTCTGTCTTTTCAATGTTCTTGTTGAGCTTGCTAATTTTACTTCTTAATGTGACAACTTCTTCTTTGGGTTTCTCAACCTCTTCTTATTTCTTCAGTATCTGAGACTTCATGACTTCTTCCGTTATTTTTTCTTCTTCAAGTTGGATTTTAAATGTAATTATTTCTTCTTCTAGTCTTCTCTCTTCTTGACCAAAATCTTCCTCAAGTTGGTTTAAGTCATTGGTTCTTTCCTTGAGAGGATCCATCGATATCTTTTCTCTCTTTTATGATTCTTCCTTTTATGTTGTTATGTTGGCTTCTAATCATTTCTTTTGATATTATAGAGTTTCTTCAATTCTTCTAGCCTGTTCTAGTTGAGCTCTTAAATTCTTGATGACCTACTGATCCTTTTCGGAACCTTGAACACTTTCCTTTTGGTTCATCAACTATTTCTTGGATTTCTTGTTTTCTTCTCTTTATTTCTTTAGATATTTAATTGCACTGATCAATTTCTCTCTATAATCAATGTTTGCTTCTTCATACTCTTCCTCTTCTGAATCTGTTTGACATGATGAGCATCTTTATTCTTGTTCTATATCTGCATCTTCTTTGGCATTTTTTGAATCTGCGATGGCTGAAGAATATATGTCATGTAACTTATCCCAAAGTTCTTTTGCTGATGAAAATTTACCAACCTTTTCTCTTACCAGATTAGGTAATCCTTCTTAGATGAAATCCATTTCTATTTTTTTACTCTTCCTCAATTCCTTCTTGGTTGCAGTCTTTTCCCTTTTTGAACTATCATATCCTGTAACAACTAATAGCCAAATATAATGTCCCTGTGCCTGTAAAAAATATGTCTTCCTTATGCTCCACATCTCATACTTAAAACCATTATGACCATTAAACATTGGTACTCCATTCTCATAATAATTCATGACCTCCTTCCAGTGGTTAAATTGTTTCCTGAAGGAAACTACTTTGATACCAATTGTTGGATTACTGAGAGGGGGGGTGAATCAGTAATAGAGAAATTTAATCCTTTTTAACCATATAATCTAAGTGTTATATAAATGTGTCATTATCATCCAATTACTGAAGAGTAAATAATAAATGAACAAATGAACAATCATACACATACACAATACACCAGTGTTTTACGTGGAAACCCAAAGTGGGAGAAAATCACGGAATGCTTTTTCTTATATGTCTTGAAGAATTACATTCATTGGAAGCACCAACTTCCTTTGTTTTCCAGCTGCAATTGGAAGGAGGATCCAACCCCCTAGCTTCTTAGTATACAACCTGAGGGAAGCTCCAACTCCCCAATTCTCTGGCTACAACCAAAAGGAGGCTACAACCCCCTTATGTTCTCTGGATACAACCGGAAGGTGGCTACGACCACCTGCCCTTGCCTCGTCCAACCACCCTGAAGTATAATTACAATGATGGAACCATTGTCACAATATCCCTATGAGATATATTGTTGTAAACCTATACCAATCAACCTGCACTAAATAACCTATACTAATAACCTGAACCATGCATCAACCTATACCTCAACCTGTAATCAACCTGTACCATAAACAAGTGCATCAACCATGCACCAACCTATACCAAGCAACCTGTAATCAAAATGTACCATAAACAAGTGCATCAAACATCCACCAACCTATACCTCAACCTGTACCATGAACAAGTGCATCAACCATGCACCAAGCCTGTACAAATAACCTGCCACAATAACCTGTCACAAAAAATTGTCCAAAAAACCTATCACAATAATCTCTCTCATCAATCTTATCAACCAAATCATATCTACTCACCAATATCAATCACCAAGACAACTCTCAAATATGTGCATCAACCAAGCATAACTCAACAACTCATAATCATCACCAATAATTCATAATAATACAAGTATGCTACATCATCCATAAACCATGTGTCAACAATACTACTAACAAGTTCCTCCAACCATGTACCAATTATGTACCAATCATGTATCAACTAATCATCAATTATGACTCATCAAGATGTACCAACATCATCAACTATAAACCTCATGTATGTGCCAACTCATCAACTACTTGTCTCAACCATGTACCTAAAAGGTACCTCAACCAAATGCCCTCGTCAATTTCATCATCAAAATCTAATTTGTAACTTTGTAATAGACCTATTGTACATGATCACATACCTACAAACCTTCCTTAACTTTAACAACAAGAGACTATCATTTTCATCAAACTTTTCTTTAGTCTCACATGACTAGTTTTGGATTAGTCAACAACCCTAACTTGAAATAATAATAACTATGTACCTGTAATGAATAAATATCTGAAATTGATATAAAATAATACTCAGTATATTTTATGCAATTCCTACAAGTTTTACTACTTGAAACCTCTGAGAAAAGGAGTTCTAGAAAAAATGACATACCTTGTTGAATTCTGGATTATTCGAGAGAGTGACCTTGTAGAAAGCACCCTGCACGACATATTTGTTGAATGGATCTGAAAATGTTACACAGAATATGACAAAATGTACTATAACCAATACAATTTTTCTTACTAAATTTGGATATGTTATGAATACGTTATGACGTTTTTACCCGAAACACCTGTTTTAGACTAGTTTCAGGACTAGCCACAAACCCTATTTTCCAAGGAGTGTAACTCCAAAAATACAATGACCCACAAGCTTCATTTTTTACTACAGATACTTGGATATGTTTCCTCAATGGTATATTAATTTCATGGTCTGAATCATTCTAGAAAAAAAGTTATTGAGAAAATGGTGAGATGACCTGTAAATAACATACCTTAGAAAGCATCATCAAACGAATTTATCCTCCCTTAAATTTCGGCCTTCTTTTCTTCACCTTCCCTTTGAAATTTGGCTTATATATTCTTTGGTTACCTCAGACACCTATAGATATTCAATATTCTCAAGTGTGATCTAAATGAGAGATATTTTCCTCTTATTTATACTCTCTAAGTAGCTTCCTTAAAAACATCTTCTAGGTCACTTTGCCCACTTTCCTTATTTTAGGGTTAACCCACTTCTAATTTCTCCATTAAATTTATTATTTAAATAATTTATTTTGCATTCACTTTGAATTATAGTACACTCATCACTTCACTTTATTATTTACCTTCTAAAATCTCTTAAACCACTTTGACTACTTTGACCTTTTGAGGCTTCTAGATGACATATGAGGGTCCTCCAACTTCGTAAGTCAATAACTCTCAAACCGTGAGGAGTTATGTGACATTCCACATACCACCAGAAATGGAATGACATTTAATATCCATATAGAATAGTATTACCTGAAAATATATCAAAACTCATACCATTATCCATGAAACAAACTTAGGTTATCCAACTTCTCATAGCCATAACTCTCTAACCATGAGGAGTTATGTGACCTTCTACATACCACCGAAAATGGCATGACAAGCACTATCCATCTAGGATAGTTTCACTAAAAAATTCACTGACCTTCATCTCATTATTCCACAAATAAGCATGGGTCCTCTAACCATACTTCTAGGATAACTCAATCCGCAAAGCGTCTTCTCGTGAGGGCTTTCACCATAAGGGTACCACTTTGGATTTTATCCATTTGTACTTATTATCAACCATGAAAAGACAATAATGAGTCATATTTACATCAAACAAACTTGGGTCCATTACCCAAACCTTGTGCTACTGGAATTCGCTACCATACTTTCTCCAAGGGTTGACATCAATCTACAATATCACTCTCCAATAGTTGACGTCAATGACAACCAACAATCCATACTAGCTTTTCATCAACCTAAGACAACTGGCTAACAAGGTGTTGATCCAAATTTAGGAGTGGAATGAAATGATTAACATAATGAATACAATAAACATAGAGATATGAAGAACAACACAGATATCTAGCGAACAATATCTTCTACTGAATAAATGAAATAGGTTGAAACTGTAAAACTGTAGAACTAAAACACTTGCTTGAATGGTGATAGCTATCTCTGAGAAGAGAAGTGGTTGTTGTGTGCATCCGTTTGAGTAGAATGATTACAATGAGGCTCTAGAGGCATTTTTAACATCACTCATGAATCCAAAAACCCTACACATCCAAAAACCTAACCCTAGGAGATGAAACACCAAAAGTTAAGTGGGCCCCTATGGGTAAGTTGGTACCTCAACTTCGCAGGGTCATAACTTTTGCATACGACCTATGTTTTAGGCTCGTGATAGCCTGTTGGAAAGGTATTTTAGAGAACTACACACTACGTCATCAAACTTTGACTTCGTCTATAATTTGACTGTGGAGAGCCAAAAAAACACTATTTAGGGCCCCAAAACGGCCCTGGAAGTACAACAAGATGTGCTGACATGAAAACATACAAAATAAGCTAGTTGGATTAGGTGGGAAGCCACCAATATCCACCTGGAATATGTGTAGGGCTTCAAACAACATCGAAAGTGTAGAACCCACAATTACAAAGAAGTACAGAAGAACATGTTGAACTAAAAACTATCAAGAGAAGCCAGTTGGAATAGGTGGGTGGCCACCGATATCCACCTAGATCAGTCCTCCCCCATTAGGAAACAATGGTATCCATTACGTTGAGTTCCTCCTTCAAGTGAGGAAACTTTTACTGAATTTGGCCCCAGGTGAGCCACTTTCCTTGGTGTAGGAGTTTCCCTGCCTTGGCAACCCAATAAAGCCGAATCCTATGCTGGAGAGTTCCCTTGAACTGTGTGTCCACTATATGATCAGTGGATGCCCATTCCATGCAGTAAGGGTTGAGCTCTGTTTTTGTCAGTTGTTCTACAATCTCTGAGGTGTCCAATAATGGTGAAAAATATGGCCAAAGGAGGTCCACATTGAAGACTGGGTGCAAGCCAAGGATGGGTGGAGTGTTGAGCTCAAAATAATTGCTACCCATATCCTTGATGATGGTGTAAGGCCCATAGCGAAGTGGTTGGAGCCTTCGATGGGGCCTTGTAAGATGCTCCTTCTACAAATGTAACCAGACCTTGTATCCAACCTAAAACTGGTGTGGAACCCTATGTTGATCATTGCGTTACTTGTACTTAGCATTGGTTTTCTGCAAAATCTCATGGACCTGTTAGCAGATGTGTTGGATCTGCTAAATGAATATGGTGTCTTTGTCGGTCTCACACTGAACATGGGAAGAGTATGTCTGTGTGGTTTCAAGAGGTAGTGCAACATCAATGGGAACCAAGGGTTGGAATCCTAGTTCCACCTGAAATGGGCTATGGTTGGTGGAGCTATGGAGATCCTTATTGTAACTATGTTGAACATAAGGGAGACTCTCATCCCATGTATGTAGATGCTTGGAGTTGTACATGTGATGGATGTGCAAAATCATTCGATTGACGACCTATGTTTGGTCGTCTATTTGGGGGTGGAAATAAGTGGATTTAGTGATCTTGGTGTCCAACAATGACCAAAGACTCGACTAGAATGCGTCGAGGAACCTACTATCCCTGTTGAATATGATGGCCTCTGGTATCCCAAAGTGGACCCACACTCGTTCAAAGAAGAGCTTGAGAATATCTATCATTGTGATGTTCTTCTTACAAGTTGTGAGGATGGCCATCTTCAAAAACTGGTCAACGACCACAAATACACAATCACTTCCTTGCTTGGTGAATGGAAGGACATACATGTAATCCATCGAGATAGATTCCCAAGGATTATAGGGGATAGGAAGAGGGTTTTATAATCCTTGCTTCTTGATGGTTGGCCTAGCAATGGCACATGAAGTGCAATATATGATATACTTATTGACATTCAGTCGAATTTTTGGCCAATAAAATGTTTATAGAGAATGACCACATTTTTATCCATGCCAAAATGTCCTACCATTCGACTATAGTGGGATTCCCAAATCATCTTTGCATGCTCACTTGCAAAAACACAGAGATGGCCCAGATGGCATAAAATCTTGTCTTGAATGTGAAAATCAGTGAGAGTCGCGCATGTACCCAAGACTTGATAGGTGGTTGTGAAGTCCAAATCTTTCTCATAAAGTTGGGGCCACTCAGATACCTCATTTCCATAAGAATGGATCATAGTGGTGAGTACAGCCATGAGAGGTTGAATGAGGTAGTCAATGACACGATTTGTGATACCTATCTTATACTTGATGTTGAGATGGAACTATTGCAGGTAGGTGGACCACTTCTGATGGCATTCATTTTGCAACTTCCCCTGTGTCTGTATGAACTGTAGAGGCTTGTGATCAATGTGGATGATCGTTTCCTTTCCTAGAATGTAATGTTTCCATTGACAACAAGCTTGTACAATGGAATACATTTCCTTGTCATAGGTGGGGTATTTCCGGAAAGTATCTAAGAGTGTCTCACTATGGTATGCCATCGGATGACTGTGCTGAGTGATAACTGTGCCTACAACATAGTCAAATGCATTCATATCAATCTCGAACGGTTGTTGCATATGGGAAAGGAGAGTACTGGAGATGAGCACAAGCGATGCTTCATATCCTCAAATTCTCATTGTTGTTTCTTCCCCCACACAAAATTTTCTCTGCCACCGCCCTTGGTCACGTGGATGAGGGCCCAAGAAATATGGGAGAATCCCAACATGAACCGTTGATAGAAGTTGGCTAGTCCTAAGAATCTCCAAAACACGATTAGTGTGGTTGAGGTTGGCCAGTCACATATGACTTGGATATTAGCGGGATCAACATTTAACCCATGCTCATAAACAATGTAGCCCAAGTATTGGACCACGTTCATGCCAAATGAACATTTTTCCAAGTTGGCATATAGCTTGTGTTGCCACAGAGTGCTTAAAACCTACTGAATATGTTGCATGTGCTCCTCCCAAGTTTTGTTGAAGATGAGGATGTCATCAAAATATAGCATCACAAAAGAGTTGGTGAAGGGTCTCAATACATCATCCATCAACCTCATGAAAGTGGTTGGTGCATTTGTTAAGACAAAGGGCATGACCAACCATTCGAAGAAACCTTCTTTATATTTGAAAGTTTTATTCGATACATTATTTGGTTTGATGGGACCCTAGTGGTAGCTAGACTTTAGCTCAATCTTGTTGAAGAACTTTTCCCCCTTGATTTGGTCAATAAGGTCATCCATCCTGGGAATTGGGTATCGCTTTGTGACTGTAAGTGTATTTAATGCTCTGTAATCAATGCAGAGCCGCCAAGTACCATCCTTCTTCTTCACCAGTACAATCGGGCTTCCGCAAGGGGAGGAGTTTGATATGAAGTACCCCTTTTGAAGAATCTCTTGGATATAACACTTGATTTCATCATTTTCCATTAGTGAGTGATGATATAATGGTCCATTAAGAATAGTTTCATTGGGGGTTAGCTCAATTGGATGCTTGACGTGGCAGTGCATCGGTATCCTAATGGGTGAGGAGAAGATGTCTTTGTACTCTTCCACGATCTCATCCACTTGCTTCTACTGCAAAGAGAGGATCTATGTAGAGGCCACAGATGTGGCAATGACCTTCTTCTTACTATTACCACCAATCACAAAGAAGACGAACTTCTCGGTCTGTGAAATAACCTTACTGCATTTCTTAGTAGAGATTAAAATAATAGCGGTAGGAAGCACTACCTCTTGTATCTTGTAAAATTGTCTACCCAAAGTAATAATAACACTGCGGGGCCTAGAATCATACACAACATGACACTTCCACAAATATGGTTGTCCTAAAAGAACATCACAAACTTCAATGGGAGAAATATCACACAATACCTCAAATTTTAAATGTTTGATGCCATAGGGAAGACAAAATTGTTGGCTAACACATAGATCTCTTCCTTGGCGAAGCCAACCGATGGTGTAGGGATGCAGGTGCATTGTCATCGATAGGTCCAACTACTTTATGACCTCTGCTGAGATCAGGTTCTTCTGATTGTTTTTATCAAAAATGAAATGAAGCAGAGCTCCCTTTACCCACATATGTGAGTGAAAGAGGCGTCCCTTTTCCTCTTGTTCTTCTTGTTCGCTTGGATGGAATTTGGTGGTAGCGACAGTGGCACTAGGTTCAACATCGATAATCTGCTTCCCTCATTTTGGATTTGATTCAGAATCATAATCGGCCTATGACTCAGAAGCATTCAACTCGGCAACGAGAGAGTGCTTGGAGTGGAATTCTTTAGTGTTGTGCCAAGGTATTTTATGGTATTCATACCATTTTCCCATGTCCTTCTTCATCTTCTCATTTCTCTTCTTTTTTTGTGGCTTGGATTGGTTGTCCTTAGAGTGGACATATTTTCTTTATCCCTTGTTGTGTGGGTTGGGGTCACCTTTTCCCTGCTTCGGGTGTGAGGAGTTTGCAGATCCAAACTCTCGCCTCTTCTTCTTAAATTTCTACTCAATCTTAACAACATATCTATAAGTCATACCCAATGAGCTGATGTCCAGAAACTCCATTTCTATTTGAATGTATCTATAAAAATAGACGTGGTATTTGACAACCAAATTTCACTCAGAGTCTTTGATACCCAATTTTGTGTGTAGGGTATGGAAAATATTGGTGAAATGTGGTACTGTCTGGTCCCTTTCTTGACGCAAGGTGGTCGATCTGGTGTACTAGTCCTTGTAGCTTCCAACAGGGTAATATTGTTCTTTCATGGCATCCCGAAAGGAATCCCATGTAGTGAAAACCACAAATATTGCAGATTCCTCTATGGCCCTTTTCTCAGAGTAAGTTTCCCACCAATCCTTAACATGGGGGACGACCTTGAGGAGTGAAAAAGTAATCTTTTCCCTATCGGAAAAATTGTGCACCGAAAAATACCCTTCGAGAAGATTCAACCATTTATCTACAACATTCGCATATATCAATCCTTCACATAATGGAATATCAAAATTTACCTATACCTTCAAAGGGGTTGCATGGCCGCTTGATGAATATGATTCTCTCGTGGACAACAACCGAAGGATCTATGCAAATTTTTCCATAATTTGGTTCCTTTGTCGCATAAGGGACTCCTCGAGAAACATTTTAAAAGGATCTCATGCTCCATCATATTTATTTTCATCTCCCATGAGTTGTTTTCGGGCTCAATGTGACTGATATTGCAATGACTCGATTGGTTCGAGTCCCAAATTCTTGTACCCAGATCTTGTCGGGGACATGCACGAAGAAAAATAAATGAAGAGTAGACCGCTCTGATACCATTGATCTGAATTTAGGAGAGAAAAAAATTGATTAACATACTAAATATGATCCAGATGGATATTAGTGGCCACCCACCTTTTCCAACTAGCTCAAAACAGTTTTCTGACAATTTTGGCAATTTACTATTTTTAGCAGTTTTAACTTCCGAGGCCATTTTGAGGGCCTAA
>SNQJ01S0045456.1:27377-42923 GCA_010110895.2 Picea sitchensis
CCTCGTTTTATGAGGGTTTCATTATTGTATTGAGTACCTAAAATGGCCTAGTAGCCGAGACTCACATTTTGTTATTATGTCACTATAGTTAGGCTTAAGGGGGGGTGTTAGAGGATAATCCTAACTTCCCTTGGTGTATTACTTGTGTTAGGCACCTATACCATAGTTGATACATCCCAACGCATTTTTCCTCACTTGATTCAACTTTCTAGAGAGGGTAGGAGACATCTTCCTTGATTTTAGGGAGTTTTTCCTTAAGTTTAGGGAGTTAACTTTGAGTTCTTTAGTTAGATATCCACTTAGTGACTCATTTCCAACCTCCATTGATATTTTAAACACCTAAAGTAAGGAGAGTGCACTTGCTCCTTAAATCAAGGAAATTTTCCCTTGATTTGAGGGATTTACCCCCTTTCTTTAGTAAACTTTGCATGCTTAGCTAATCAATTAGTAAACTCACATTTTCAGCCTATCATACTCATGTTAGCTGTGGGTTATCTATTTTATAGGTTAAGGCATGTGCTTTAGCCATTTTTAAATTTCTTTTAGTGGTAGTTGCTATTATTAGTGACAAGATCAATTCCTCTCTACATATTGGATTGATATCATTGTAATTTTGAATTATTGCGAATGCATAGTAAATTCTTCTCTATCTCTCTCTTATTTTTTTATTTTCAAATTCATTGGATTAGTATTATTTTTCTCATTGAATTCTAGATCTCTCGGGTCTCCAAATTTTACATGGCCAACTATATACAAAACCAAAGAGCACGCCCCTAGAAAATCTAGGGTATCAAAGGGAAAACCAAGGGATAAAGGATCCTTCTAAAAACCAACCCTTAAGGGATGTCAAGTCCCTAAAGTCGGGAAAGCAAAGGTGTGAGAGACAATTATGGTAACCCACACTTAACAACCCTTACTGGTGCAAGTACCCTTGTGAAAAAATACACCTTATAGGGGGAAAAAATACAAAGTTTTGATGTCTACCTTAGGTACCACATGTAATTCCCACCCACAATCACCTCTTTAGATTTATTAGGAAAGGAAATTATGGCTACCACGTCATAATCAACGATAAGGAAAAATAGTCATGGGTCATGACCACATGTATGGGCAAGGAAACTAATTCCAAAGCTTTAAGAATCATTACCCTGCAGAGAGGCTTGGCACTTCTGAAACCCCATACATGTGGTAGTCCAACGGACACCAAAACAAACATAGAGGGTATATCACCACACTTTCTCTAGTGCGACCTTATTCTTGACTCATGTGTTAGAAGAGATTTCTCAGTGAATCATATTTTCTACTAATTCATTTTAAAAATCACTAGTGACTCCTAGTTTTAGTTTTACGACCTTGGATAATTTACTCTCCAACCCTGCACCAAGGCCCTAAATCCTAGTCTAGTTTTGGTTTACTAGAAAGAAAATAGTCTAATGGATTTTAAATTAAGCACTTTTTTTCTTAAGCTATTGATTACTCAAGGGTGACAAAATGAAACTTTAGTGGTATTTGATGACACTTTCCAATCCAAAAGAAAGAAAAGGCATGTATGCAAAAGAATGCATAGTGTATTTCGATAAACATTGTTTAAAGGAAGGGAGATATATTTTTCACTTTCATCCTTTTATAATCAAAATAACAACCTCACACTCATTCATTAACCACTTAAAACAACCAAAGAAATTTGAATAAAATCCTCAAAGGCTAAACAAACCAATGCAATCTTCAAACATGACACACAAATTCTCTACCCTATTACACTTATAATATCCAAAACTCTTCTTAGTCTAATAAAGAAAACGAGATGCAAATAACACCAGTGAAATATAAATTTAATCACTATATGATATTGGTAGTGATGTAGACAAGAACACCCCAATGTATATACTTGAAGAAAAACCTAAAACTTAGACAAAAATCTAGCGATGCAAAGTTTCCATTCACACACACAACCTGAATGTAAAGGGATATATAACACACTACCAAATATGAAAATACATGTTGCAGGTGTTGCCCAGGTCACTGCATTCTAGACAATAGAATCAAACAAGCTAGCAAGATAAAAAGTGCACTCAACACCTCAAATTCACTCGAAAAATCAAAAAAGAAATAAAAGTGTTATCTAATGGTCAAATCAATGCCCACAGATCACTCACAGTCTCATAGACCTAGCCCAGACATAGATCTTATATGAACTTAGCTCGGAAACCAAAAAACCCACCAACAGGAGGTAGTCGTGACCCGCCAATAATGCAAGGTATGACTAGTAAGGAGGTGGTTGCGATCTAATAGTGCAGTAGCACATGAATATCCACTCTAGTTTTCAAAGACTAAGCATGATTGTTCAAGAAAATTTGGTAAAATTCCTAGATCTAGCGTAGATATGACAGTCTAAGGGATTTGACCACCCAGTGAGTGATGAGGAAGGAAAATAGATAGAGACAACTTTCAAAGACCAAACGAACAAAGGAAATTACAAAACTAAGGAAGAATCAAATATCCATCCCTAGTGGAATCATTAGTTCTATTATGGAGAAATCCCTCCTACATACATGTGAGCACTCCCTCGGATTTTCCTGTGATCCGAGACAAAATGTAGGATAGAAAACAATAAAGTATTATGGTAGATATACTATATTTGATCCTTAACTATGCTATGAGGAGGTTATTGAATGACTCAAACTTGATTCCCAATGGTTGTCCTTATGCATTCCTAGATGATGTTGTTGAAATATTGTAACCACAAAGAGTATTCTATTTATTATTGAGTCATTATTAAATAGATCAATCCCCTTTTGTGGACTGATCATGTCAGGCATTGTAATTGACCAAATCCCCTTTTGCGGATTGGTCAAACCCTAATTATATTATGCTAATTAAGAAGTCGACCCCTAGGCCTGATTAAAGTGGTCTTAGCCACTAAAAAAACAAGTCGGCCCTGCCAAGTGAAGAGACATGTTTCCAGCACCTGCTGGATAGTATAAATAAAGGAGGCTAGCACCTCATTTGTTCACTGACTCATTCACTCATCAAGTAAGCAATTTTGGAGAGTTGTAGTTGGGAGAAGAAGGAAGAGAGAGGTGCATTTCTCACTGTGGGATATTCTCTAGTGTTTTGGTTTATTGTCTTAGAATTGTATTGGCTATCTATATTAAGGAATTTTTTGTTGGGTTTTCTCCCCCATGAGGGTTTCCAAGGATAAATGTTGTGTATCTTGTAATTTTGTTTCTCTCAGTGATCCTACATGTGCTATGGTTATATAGTAAATTGAAAAGAAACCTAATAACAACTCAAAAATTAACATGGTATCAGATCCATGTTGAAGAGAACACCTTTCACTGGATAAGCAAAAACGTCATTGTTGTCGTACAAGAAAATTAGGGCTTTTTATTGAAAAGGAATTTTTGATTAAAACCCATATAGAAAAGTGCACCCTACCCTACTGAATATTATGGAAAGTTGAGCGCACATTTTCAATGTACAGAGCCTCCAAAAAGTCAAACCTTAGTTTTAACTGGTACCAGAAAACTAGGAAACCAGAACCAGTACCAGAAGTACCAGTCCAGATTTCCACAAGTCAAGTTTCAAGGGGAAAAACTTGAAATTTTTGAAATCTAATAGCTCTAGCAAACTCACCTCAACCCAGTGCATCTAGTCCCTGGATAAGAATTTCAAAATTTGAAGTTTGAAAAATTAGGGTTTCCTCATAAAACCCTAAGTTGCAGTTTCAGAATCAGTTGCAGTATCAATTACAGTTGCAGTATCAATTGAAGTATCGACTGCAGTAGCAATTGCAGTCACCCTTGAAGTTTTTATAAGGTTGGTAATTATTATCACTGCTACCATATGGTGCCACTACTATTAGAGGTATGTACTCACATATGTTTAAACTGTTAACATTTAAAGGGTATTTGCAGCAAAAGGGATCTCTTGCCATAGATCCATAAGGATCTCACATCCAACATATTCAGAGGAATAATGCAACCTAGGTTTGATTATTTTGATATGCATCTATTTGTTATGACATTGTTTTGATCTAGGTTGCATGTTGAAGCTATGACCATCATACTAAACTTTGGTCAAAATTAAATTCAAGGTATTAGATTGATTAAAGTTGAGATCATAGAGTTTATTCTCTAACCCAGTCTTCTTTCAAGATAGTATATTGTCTTATTACAGAAGAATAATTGAAGAAATCACTTGTCATCTTGAGTGAAGGAGACCTGGAAGAAAAACAACACACTCATTCTTGAGGACAAGACTCTAGGTTCTAGGTTTGATTAATTAAGTTGATAAGATTTAAAGTTGCACATGACAAGTTGATAACTACCCCATTACAAGTAAACACTATAGTTGAGGAATCAGTCTTTGAAAAGTATTATACTTGGTAGCATATGAGCATATTGAGATAAATGATTAATGTAATCATTACCAGATACAACTAACATCTCCTCTAGGAGAAACTTCTTGTGTTGTTTCCAGGTTACCATGGATGAATGTTTATTCACAACACTAGAAGAGTGTTGATATCATTTTGTATTGTATTTATTAATTTTGATCTTTGCTTAAGACAGGTCACAAGTGATCTATCTAAAGGAGATATTGTGATTATTATTCCTACTATTGTTTTATTACTATCAAAGGAGTATTATTCTTGCTTGTTGTTTTGTTGACCTTGTTTCAGGTCATAGGTGATAACCCTGAGAAAGCTATAGTGAAGGTTGAAGAAGGCAAGAGATTAGATGAGACATGAAAAATACTATGTACATGACCATATACACTCATGTACCAAAGAAGATGAAGAAGAAACTATTTTTGAGATACATAGTATTTCATATGGAGATTGATTGTAAGGAGAGGAAGGCTCCAAAGATGACTGAACATTAGAACAAGAACTCATTGTAAACTTGTTCAAATGATAATGAATCCACCTTGACAGGAAGTAGAATTTGATTGAAGTCTGACTTAGCTTTTCATATTTAGAATTGGCATTCAACACCAAGTATACCCTATAAGAGATGATGAAGTCCTTGTAGACTCAGAATAAATCAAGAGTAAGCTTGATCTCAGAAAGGATCAAATGAAGAGACAACTTCCAGTACTGGGAAACAGATGCCATGATAAGACTAGATCATAGCTTCAGAAACTTCTAGGAGATATGAAATCTCCTAGGAACATTCCCTTGTTTCAGTGATAGAGAAGGAAGCCAATTAGAAATACTAGGATATGGATTTTTCATGAGACTAGAAGAGAAGTCAGTATTGACTTCCAAGATTGATCTAACAGATCAAACATGTTGCAGATGTACAAAGTATGATGTGTTTTCAGAGGATTCTCCTAGAAAGAGGGAGAATACTATGACGAGACACTTACTTCGGTAATTGAAGAAATAGTTCCAGTATTCATGAAGACAACCAGAACAACCATGATTCATATATAGTATGAGATGTAGTGGGAGCAATCCCCATATTTAAATTTGAGTGGAAGTTGGTGCTGTACATTAGTTGTTTCATGGAGACATGAATACAATAAAATATAGAGTTACCTCCATCAAAGAATAAGAGCTACCTTCAGTATCAATTATTGAGTCAGTCTCAGTTTCAGATGAAGTTGTTTCCACGATGGAGTAGAGGAGTTACACTCAGATTTAAAAAGTCACAGTGAGAATGGAGCAACCATTCTTAGCTTCAGATAAGATGTAGGTACAGAGTCCCACTTCCATAGGAACAGTTGCAGAGAGAGAATATAGGACATACTCTCAGACAGTATGAGAGATAGTGCTTTGCAGAAAGCACATAGAGCTAGCACATCATTGTGCAGATTGAGTTGCAGCTGAGAAAGCATACCAGGTTGGTACAAAGTGATGTGAAAATTTGATTTGAAGTTTAAGTTAGAAAAAATCATGTCTACAAGATGAAGCAAGCTCCTATAGCTTGGTATGGAAGAATTGACAGTTTCCTGACGAGATTGGGCTTTACCAAGAGTAAATTTGATTCTAACCTTTACCTCAAGGTTATGAATGATTAGCTATTGATGTTGCTACAATATGTATATGATGTATTCTTGACAAGATGAAGAAAATATGATCACAGATTGCAGAAGAAGCTTGCTACATAATTTGAGATGAAAGACCTAGACCTCATGCATTATTACTTAGGCCTTGAAGTTTGATAGAGCCTAGAGAATATATTCCTTAACCAAGGCAAGTATGCAGATGAAATATTGAAGAGGTTTGATATGTTGGAATATAAATCCATGAATACACCCATGGAAACGAATTTGATGCTCCTGGTAGATACCTCATCGGAATTGGTTGATGTTACCCTGTACAGATATATTATTGGTTCATTGATGTACCTAAGGAATAACAGACTGGATATATGTTTTGTTTTGAACACCTTTTGATTCAGTATATGGTAGATCCCAGACGTGTTCACCTTATAGATGCAAAACATGTGATGAGATACCTTAAGGGTATGTTGGATTTTGGTCCCTGTTATAGTAGAGAACATGACTTCAGATTGTATGGATATATTGATTTAGATTGAGCTGGAAGTGTTTTTGATAGAAAGATAACTTCAGGATGTTGTTTCAGTCTAGGGTCAACCATGACTTCATGAAAGAGTAGGGAGAAATCCAACATTACTACCAACACAACAAAAGCGTAATACATTGTTGCATGTTTTGTCAGTTGTGAAACCATATGGCTTCAGATGTTGTTGATATATCTATTTGATCTGGAGATGGAAGCCACCGTGATCATATGTGATAACTAGATTTGTATAAAGATGATGTATTCGATGATGAGTCGAAGAACATAGAGATTTGGTATCACTTCATTCATGATATGGTGCAGAGAGGAGATATAAAGATCCATTATGTTGGCACGGATGAGAAGGTTGCAGATGTGTTGACCAAGTCTTTGTCTCGTGTAAAGTTTGAGCACTTTCGACACAATCTTGGTATAGTTCGAAAGGACCTCCATCGAAAGGGGGAGTAGTGTTGATGTTGATGATATGCCAGCTTCATGATGACGATTTCCAGCTTCTTGTTGATGTTGTTGTGATGCTAGCTTCATGATGAAGATTTCTAGCTTCATGTGTATGTTGTTGTGATGCCAATGTCGTGCTGGCGATTTCCATCTTTGTAATGATGTTGTTGTGATTCCAACTCCATGCTTATGTTGTTGTGATGCCAGCTTCATGCTGAATATTTCTAGCTTCATGATGATGTTGTTGAGATGCCATCCGCGTGAAGAATATTTCCAACTTCGTGCTGATGTTGTTGAGATGACATCCTCATGCTGAATATTTCCAGCTTCGTGTTGATTTTGATGTGGTTCTAGCCTCGTGTTGAATATTTCCAGCTTAGAGTTGATTTTGATGTGGTTCCATCCTTCATGTTGTGATGTTGTTGATACTTCAACCTTCGTGTTGTGATGATGTTGTTTCTCCATCCTTCGTACTATGATGTTGGTGTTTTTGTTGTTGATGATGTTGTATCAGCCTCATGTTGTTATTGATGATGATGATGTATTAGTGTTATACTAATTGATGTTGATACAGATGATGATGATGCCACTTAAGATTCTTTCTGAAGATGATGGTGATGATGCCACTTCAACTTCTCACTGAAGATGTTGATGATGATGCTTAAGGATCATGCTAAAGATGATGATGATGTTTCTCTAGCCTCATGCTTATGAGGATCATTATGTTACTCCATCTCCATGCTATGAACGATGATGATGAGAAAAACTTTCGAGGAATTATAGATGTGTCAGTCAGTGTTCCAGATGTTGTTGATGTTTCTTCCCTCTCTCTCTCTCTCCTAATGATGTTGTATTAAGTTGTGTCTATAGAATACCCTTTTTGTAAAGGGGGAGTGTTGAAATATTGTAACTACAAAGAGTATTCTATTTATTATTGAGTCAATATTAAATATATCAATCCCCTTTTGTGGATTGTTCATGTCAGGAATTGTAATTGACCAAATCCCATTTTATGGATTGGTCAAACCCTAATTATATTATGGTAATTAACAATTCATCCCCCAAGCCTAATTAAAGTGGTCTTAGCCACTAAGAAGACAAGTTGGCCCTGGCCAGTGAAAAGACATCTTTCCAGTGCCTACCAGCTAGTATAAATAATAGAGGCTAGTGCCTCATTTGTTCACTCACTAATTCACTCATCAAGTGTGCAAGTTTGGAGAGATGCAGGTGGGAGAAGAAGGAAGAGAGAGGCGAATTATATTGGCTATCTATATTAAGGAAGTTTTCGTTGGGTTTTCTCCCCCATGAGGGTTTCCAAGGATAAATGTTGTGTATCTTTTGATTTTGTTTCTCTCAGTGATCCTACCTATGTTGTGGTTATCTATTAAAATGAAAAGAAACCTAATAAGAGCTCAAAACTTAATAGATGCAACTCCAAATATCTAGCTCAATCTCCTACAAACTAATTCATGCACACAATATGAAAAAAATACCAATCTAAATCCTCTTAGAGCAATAGGAATGTCAAATCTATACTAGATCTAACCTGATCTACTCAAGGAAAGAACAATTCTACCATTTACAATTATGCATAACAGAATACACTAGCAATACAAGGGAAAAACCATGCAAATCTATATTACTAAGAGGAGAGAATTACATCAACCAAGATTTACCATGAGTATTGATTGAGACCTCTCATAATTCCTTTCTCCAACTCCTCCTTGGCCCTCATAAGCGAGGAAAACTTAAATCCAAAGGATGAAGGCTTGTTGAAGATCCTTTGAAACTTTGCAACATAAGTCTATTATGAATTGTTCCTCCCTTCTACCATTGGAATTCCTTCCTTTTATAGATTGATGGAGGATGCTAGGGGAAGATTCTATATCTATAGAAATGATTGCAATTTGAGTCTAGTATGAGTTTCCAAGTTCATATTTTGAGATAAAAAAACTCACCCAATGTTGATCTCCTTGTAACTCACCAAATCTATAAGGTTACATAAGTGGTCTCAGGATGTTAGTCGTGCAACTCACAACCGGTTGCATCTTGCTAGTGGTGCAGTATGCAACCATTCACACCTTGTTAAAAAACAAGGGCATGACCTCCCTCAAAATATGTGAAATCCAAGGTAGAAGAGTATGTGTCAACATACCAACATCAGTATGTCCTTCATGTGTCCCTAGGGTGATGACTATAGATATAACAATCAATATTATGGTACTTAGTTCGCATATATTTTATTTCCACTCATTTATTTATTTTCTTTATTACTTCCAAGTTGCAATTATGGGCCATGGGACCACTTAAGATCCCATTGAGGTGTTATCCTAGGTTTATCATAATATGAATAGTGGCTTGAGAGGCGTTTTTTTAGATATATCATGAACACTATAATGTTTAGTCCACAAAATAAAAAGGTTAGTGGAGAGGTGTACAGACATGATCATCATTGCACATGTAATATTTTGAGATAGGTCTCCCGCAATGGTTCTAGAAGGATCCAAACTCCTTTTTTTCCTTTTTTGATACTGGTGAGAGTATTACTCTGAGTTGAATATTATTTCATATATAGAATTCCCAAAAAAAAATTATATTCAAAGATGTAGAAATTTTGTTGGTGTACTATAAAGTCTAGGGTTTTTAGGGTTTTAAGGACTAAGGAGTGTCAAGTGTTATAGCTCTCTAATATTATGAAGAGTTTCCAACAATAGTACTTAGCTAAAACTTTCACAACACCAAGTAAGAAGGATATATTGTACCCTTAGCCACACTACTCAATTACCTGGTACATGAGGGTGATCTCCTTGAATGTTGATTGTGATGTACTATAGCAATAAGACAACCACAAGTTTATGCCAGGCTAGTTTTAGGTGCACCTATAGGACTTCTGATATACCCTAGGGTATGTGGAAGGAAATTCCCTATACAATTGTTGTTTGATGTGGTACTACTTGAAGGGGTACCAACATAGGTTACAAGGGTGTCCAACCAAGTGACATGAACTGCATTTTTTTGTGTATTATTCATTGACCATATATTTTCCCATTGAATGATATATCTCTATGTTATTTAAAGATGTTGGAACATGTCTCTAGCCTAAAAAACATAAATTTCTAAAATCCAGATGCATGTTGGCTCATGAAAGGGATCCGATACCACTTGTAGTGTTTCTTAACCCTTAGAATCGAAACACAAACCAAGTATATAGATATTATAAATGAAAAAAACTAGATATAAGATGCAAACAAGATGAAATATTTGAAAGATGTCATTGTATTAAGTATTATCAGAAAAAAGAAAGCAATGTTTTCTTACCTCTTAAGCTGGAGTGACCCTTCACTAAGAAAAATTTTAAATACAACAATACTCAACAAAAAAATTGCATATCCTCCTAGTTATTTAAATAGAGTCACAATAGAAAAACTTAACTAGTTTTGGTCCCATCATTAATGAGTACCAACTACCTAGTGGACCTTATTTAATAAAAATGACTCTTTTACATTAAATAACTATCCACTACTATCTGAGGGGCCTTATTAAAAGAAGATGGTTGGATACATTAATTGAGTAACTCTTAAGTAACATAAAGTAAGGAGGTTAGGGTAATACCCTAATAGGACAAGTTTTCTCTCCTAAACCATGCCAAAATTGTCAAGTTTTGAGAAAGTCGTCATAAATTTTTCATGGCATGCCAAAAATTAATGAGACTGGTGGAATTACAAAGAAGAGATATTAGGATATTACAAGCCCAAATGTTGGGCTCATAGGAAAATTAATTTCAAATTTATATTAGTTACAAGGTTTCCCTATAGGACACTCCCCAAATTAGGGCTTCAAATAATATGATAACTTGAAAATTTCATAACTTTTGGTTAGAAGGTTCAATTTAGGTTATTTTAAATCCCTTGGAAGGTGGAAAGAGAGAAAAAAAAAAACTTCTGAAAAAAATTAGTGAAAATATACGGGATATATATATTTCAAAGATAGTAAAGTTGTAAGTTGAGGGTTTTGACTAAATATCAAGTGTTTAAGAGGATTTTTTTTTCTAACAAATGATGGCATTGATCCTATAAAATGTTTGAACGTCGAAAATAATTTTTTTTAGACCTACTAGATCAAATTTTTATTTAGATGATGAAACTTGAGAGTGGTTGAAGAGTCTTGATAGTGACACAAGAATACAATCCACAAGGAAAGAATTTGAAAAATATTATGAAGAAGATTATTCAAAAAACAAAAAATGGAGGCAATGCATGAAATTCAAGAAGCATTTAATGAAGCTAAAGAGAAACTTTCTAATTTATAGGGATAATGAATAACTAAAAGATCTTACAAAGAGGGCAATGATTTTTCCAAGATGTAAACCCTTAATCAAGAATTTATGAAGGAGTTTCGTAAATTAAAACAAGAAAATATTAGCAAAGAAAAGAGGGGAAATGATGGGTCAAATGAAGAATTTAAAAATAAAGATGAAGAAATCAAAACTTGAATCAAGCATAGTAAATACCTTCTTAACGAAGCTAATATTATAAAAAATACGTAGAAGAGTTTGAATGAAAGAAATATGAGGAGGAAAGTTGCAAGAAGGTTGAAGTAGCCCTAAATATTAATCATGAGATAAATTAGAAAGTCGATCTAGAATTTAAGGATGTACGAATATAATGAATGACATCAAATTGCTTCTTCAAAAAGAGAAGTCAAACAAGATTCAAGAAGACCACTAGAAAATACTTGAAGAAGTTGAGATCCAAATTGAGAATTTCAAGGTCAAAGATGATGAAATTATCACAAAAGAAAGAAGTATTGAAGATCAAGCATAGGGGATAGAGAATGTCCTTGCACCATGAAAGGAGATTGAGGATAAAGGGGTGGAATATGAAGTCCAACCTTCAAAAGTGGAACCATATCAATGTCCTCATTACCAAGATAATATACATGAAATACAAGGTACATATGAACATCCTCATTATCAAGGAAGAATATGGAAAAACCAATGATATTTATGGAACATGGAATTTAAGAACCATTATTTGACAAATATTATAAAAAACAAACACCTAAAACAAATTGTATAAGTTACAACAATAGCACATGGAATCAAAGGAAATAAATTACAACCAATAACCAAGCCGAATCCAACAAGGGTGATGGAGCATATCAAAGGAGGTGTGGCTCATTTCATAGGCATACTCCATACTCCATAGAACAGAGTAGATTTCACTCCTCCCTTGAACACAGATACATTCTCTCGCATAATTCAGATAGACAACACAAGCAATTTTAGCAAAATGAGAAGGAGCCATGGAAATCAGCGCATGGTCTCAGTGGAAGAGCACGATGAGTTGGTTAGCACGGTGCAAAACCTACAAATTCAACTCAGAGCCCTCTCAGCTCAAGTCTTATCCATAACAAAAATTGCCATTCAGCATCGGGGAGAACAACAGAGGAACAAGGATGAATGTGAAGCATTAAGGAAATAGATAGAAGCTCTTTAATTTGTGGTTGGGCCTGCGTCGTCTTCGGCCTCCCTGACTACATCCATATCTGATGTAGCTTCCTCGCCAGGACCTCGACCACGACTGGATCTAAATTTACGACCTTCAACAGAAGAAGAAGACTCCCCTGCACTAGATCGAAACAAACTTTGAGTGTATGCTTTGTTTCACTGTTTATTTATTACGCTGTTTTTGCATGGTTTTCACAGTAGTAGCTCAAATCATCTTTAATATACTAGAAAGCACTGCCCCTGCTCACCACTTCCTTCCAGAAGCTTATAGGGGAGTGAATTTTGTTTTCTACAGCTCCTATACAACAGATTTTGTAATCCTAGTGCGATTACTCACAACTCTTTTAATATAAATTTTACTCTATTTCTATTAAAAAAACAAACTTTGGTTTTTCTCATTGATCAAGTTTCTTTCGTGCCATGTTATTATTATTTTGGTAAGTTTCCTAAGTTTTAGTTTAAAAAAATAGTTTTATTTTTTTAATTATTACAAATTACAATTTACAATATTAATATCATTTTGATTTTTTAAGTTATTTTTTTTTTTATATTTTGATTTTTCCCTTTAGTTAAGTTTTCTAAATTATGAGTTTAAAAATATGATGTAACAATTTATTCATAATTTATTTAAATTATGATTTTTTTATAATTTAAATTTGTTGATAATGTTATTAAAGATTTAAAGTTTATATTAGTTTTTCATTTTTAATATTATTTTTCATTTTAGATATATTAAAACATTATATTAATTTAAAACTATTTTATTATTATTAATTATCTTTTTATAAAAATATTATTTAAGTATAAAATATTCATAAAATTTGTGAATAACTTTTTCTTAATAAATTTGTTTAATTATTTTTCAAAATTATAAATTATTTTAAAATAATTATTTTATTTAAAATGAAATATATATTATATATTTTTAATATTTTTGAATTATTTTATTTAAAATGGAATATAAATTATATATTTTTAATATTTTTGAATATAAAGGACATTTCATTTTTATTCTTAAAAGAACATCAATCTTCATTTAAAAAAATTACATTGTGACATTATTATTATTAGTTTTGTTTTCTTCGTTGGGCAGGTTTCCTAATTTTTGTTTAAAATGATTGCGGTCTTTGTTTTAATTACTATCAACATTATTACAGTCTTTTTTTGGTCAAAAAGTTTTGAGTCTTTTTCTTGCCCAAAGTTTTCCAAATCATGACTTAAAAAATAAAATGATGAAACCATTACTCCGTAATTTAGTCATGGTAATTTATTTAGTAATGTGTTTTTTATGGTTTAAATTGGTTTACATTACTTCTCTTTTTCCATATTATTTTCATTTTAAATAAATAAAAATATTATTTTAATTTTAAAATATTTAATACTATTAATAATTATTTTTTTATAAAATTATTATTTAAATATAAAATATTTAAATAAGTGTAAATAACATTTTCATCATAAAATTTATTTAATTATTATATAAAATTATAAATTATTTTTTAAATTCATTTTTATAAATGGGATATAATTTTTTATTTATATAGTTTTCATTCTTTTTCTTTTTCTTCTTATCATCATCAAAGTTGAATTCACTCTTCATTGTACCTATCAAAATTATTTGTGTTACTGATTACCTATCACTTTTGATTAAGATTTGTACTATTATTTTCAGTTGGATTAAGTTAATATATAAATAAATTAAATTTTATTTTTCAAATTTTTTATTAAATTTAATTAAAAAATTATTGAAAGTTGATAAATATTTCACCATAAAACATTTATCATATACGTTTTAATTCATTTTTAAAAGCTCCATATTATTAAAATTTCACAAAAATAAATAAATCTAAATAAAACTTTATCTTATGGAGTAAAATTAATTTATTTTCATCTCTCATCAAATAAAATAAATTTATTAAGTCCATTGGATATAGTTTGGGTGGTTGGAAGGAATGATTGTTACGATCCTTGGAGTGGCACTATTTACCCTTTAATTGGTCTATAAGATGCTCTTGTTATTTGAGTGAACCACTTGTAAATAAAAAATAAAAAAATCTTATTAAACTAAATGAAATTGTATATTTATTAATTCAATCTCTCTAAACATATTCCATTATTTTCACATAAATTATCAATCTTACTTGTCACTTCAATTTTTTTTTATAAATAAACAAGATTAAACTTAAGCTTAACCATATACTAATTATTTTGTCTACATAAAACTTTACAAATGCTCAAAATTTTAACATAATTTATTGAAAAATCAATAATTTTTACTTTCTACATTAATGTTATATTTATACACACTTTACATAAATATTAAACAATTCCATATTTAAAAGTGTACTCCATACAAATATTAACAATGTAAGTACATAAAAGGTCCCATACTATGGAATAAGTTAATAGTAAATATCTCATTAAATTAAACAATTTCACATTAAAAATGTATTTCATTCAAATTAAGAGTGTACTCTATACAAATATTATTCATGTAAGTACATAAAAAGTCGCATACAAATATGGAGTAAGTTAATTTAATAGTAAATATTTATATAAATATTATTCATGTAAGTACATAAAAGGTCGCATACAAATATGGAGTAAGTTAATTTAATAGTAAATATCATTAAGTTAAATGATTTTATTAAGAATGTATTTCATTCAAATATTAATCAAGTAGCTACATAGAAGGTATCATACAAATATGGAGTAAGTTAATTGAATAGTAAATATGTTTGAATTGAGTTAATTTAATAACAAATAGGTTTGGTTTTATATAAACAATTTCATTAAGAATGTATTTCATTTAAATATTAATCAAGCATATACATAGAAGGTATTATACAAATATAAAGTAAATTAATTGAGTAGTAAATATGTTCGAATTAAATTAATTTGATAACAAATAGGTTCATTTTCATATAAAATAAGTTAATTTAGTAGTTCATTAAATTAATGGGAAGCAAATAAATTATTATATGTTAAAATTTTTATTATAATTTAAGATTTATGTAAATTGAAATTTTTCTCTAAAATTTTATTA
>SNQJ01S0045456.1:43052-54038 GCA_010110895.2 Picea sitchensis
ATATCATAATTACATTGCTCCCACAAATATTAAACAAGAGTACTTACACCCAAAATCCTACACCAAGATTAAACAAGTACGTACACCCATGTTCCTAAATCTATATATAGGCCCAAGTATCAAATATCGTGTAACAAAATTTTGGTTGGGTAGAATAAATACCCTTCTCATTGACAAGCGAGTTTCCGTTACTCGATCAACCTAGTGAAGGGGTATAGGGAAGGAAATGGACATATAGAATGAGGAATTAAATCTATGAAATTTGCAATGCTTTTTATACTTATTTAAAATTCTTTAAATGAGTTAAACCATAATAATTACATGAAATAAATATTGTTAATTTAATCCTTGTAGATATTGATTTTCAAACAAAGCTGGTTGGATATGAAATTTTGATCAATATTATCGAAAGAGTGTAAATATACTAATTTACAACAAATATAAGTTTCCAATTCACCATGAATTTGTATATGTGCAAGTCATCATTTACAATGAGGCATTGATCATGGCAATATCGATCAAACTAATCATAAAATTATATCTTGCAACATTATACGAAGAGAACAATAACATAGCTCCAACACCTTTCTAACTGAGGATGCACGCTCCCTACATCATGGATAATGAAGTGTAATCAATGACTAAATAATTTTTCATATCCTCATAGGGATAAGGACATGGGTGAAAACAGAGTCATGGTCGGAACATTCTTCTTCCTTTAAAAGTAACAATGATTAAATAATTGGCATCTAATAATAGGGATAAGGATAGGTGAAAACGGAGCCATGGTTGGAACATTCTTCGTCCTTTGGAGTAACAATCCTCTCTAGTTCCTTGTTGAGCCTCAACAATGCCACATAGAAAGGCATGACCCCTTTTTCTTTTTTATTTTTTTAAATATTGTTTATCCTCTAAACATGTCCATGTCCTTGAATATTCTATTTTCTTGTGCAACATCTGAGTGTAGTTAGAGCTTGAGAAATCATTGTTTCCTACATAGCCAATCCTAGTCATGTTTACAACCTAGGTTTTGAAAGGAAGCATAGGTGTGGAATACATTTCCTAAATTAATCTATGAGAGAAGAATGTGTAGAAACCAAAGAAACATAGTAGTTGCAAACATGAAATAAACATCAAGCTATTAACAACATGATATACTGGGGAAAACCATTCCACGAGAAAAAACCCCACACTCTAAAGCACTCTCAATGTATTATTTAGAGATAAATTGATACGATATAGAGTATTTTTTCTCTCAACAATAGTGTTCAACAATAGCATAATCCTGGAGAAAATTTGGCAGCACAAGAGTAAGCTAAAACTTACCCTCTCACATTTCCTCAATCCCTAGAACTAAATAAATACGCATAAATAAAACCATAAACCATTTATGGTTTTCCATTTCCACTTGCTGGAAACCACCAACAGGTTATTCCCTACCACTGCTCTACTCCACTACAGCACTGCATTATTCTATGTTCTACTACAACACTGCAATATTCTTTTCTCTACTACAACACTATAACATTGCAATATTCTCTGCTACAACTTTGCATTATTCCTGCTAGAGTTCTGTAAGGTGTATGAAACATGTGCCCCAAACTTATCTGACTTGTCATATACCTTGCAAAGGCACAAGGGATAAAGGATCAAACTAAGAGATAATTACTAGGACCCATAAGGCCCATAAACTCACAACACCACATGAATTTACTTATGCTCTCCCTTTCGTTAATGCATCTACAACATTTTGCAAGGTGTCAACTTTAGCTAGTATCACCTTTCCATCCTCTACCATATCTCTAAAAAAATAGTATTGGATATCTATATGCTTTAGATTTGTATGAACAGTTGGGTTCTTAGCTAGGAAAGTATCATTATTACTATCACATTGAATCATGATAGATTTATTATTTAACCCTACTTCTAAACAAAGTTTCATGAGCTAGATGGCCTCCTTACATGAGGCATGAGAAAATTTCATATAATTTTCTTCTATAGTAGACAAAGTGACCACATATTGTCTCTTTCTCATCCAACTCATAGCTCCATCAAACGACCAAAACATGTAACCACTTGTAGATCTCCTTCTATCTACGTCCCTTGCCCAATCAGAATCCACATAACCTTTCATATCACTAAGTGTGGGTCCCCTGAAACATCACTATGATAGAAAATATAATATTCATAGGTACCTTGCAAATACCTAAAGTCCCTCTTCATTGCATCCTAGGGTTCACGTCCAGGACTAGCCATGAATGGACTCAAGACTCCCATTGCTTGGGAAATGTCTGGACTAGTATAGAACATAGCATACTTCAGACTACTAATTGCAATAACGTAAGGACTATAGGACATATCCTCCATCTTTGTAGGTGTTGTAGAACACTACTTCACTTTACACATAGAATTCCCAAATTACTTTTATATTCAAATATGTAGAAATTTTGTTGGTGTACTATAGAGTATAGGTTTTTAAGGTTCCTAAGGACCAAGGAGCGTCAAGTGTTATAGCTCTCTAATATACTGAAGAGTTTCCAACAATAGTACTTAGCCAAATCTTTCACAATACCAAGTTAGGAGGATATATCGTACCCTTAGCCACACTACTCAATTCCATGGAACATGAGGGTGATCTCCCTGAATGTTGTTCATGATGTACTATAGCAATAGGAAAACCACAAGTTTATGTAATGCTAATTTTAGTTGCACCTATAAGGGGCTTCCGATATACCCTAGGGTGCGTGGAAGGAAATTTCATATACAATAGTTGTTTGATGTGGTACCACTTGAAAGGGTACCAACATAGGTTACAAGGGTGTCCAACCAAGTGACATGAATTGTATTTTTTGTGTGTATTATTCAATAACCATCATTTTACCCATTGAATGAGATATCTCTATGTTATTTAAAGACATTGGAACATGCCTCTAGCCTAAAACAACTTGCTAAAATTAGATGCATTTTGGCTCATGGAAGAGATCTAATACTACTTGTAGTGTTCATTAACCCTTATAATTGAAACAAAACCACGTGTACAGAGATTATAAATGAAAACAATATATAAAATATGTAAACAAGATGGAATATGTGAAATGTATCCTTGTATTAATGATTCTAAGAAGAAGGAAAGCATTGTTTGCTTGCCTCTTAAGCTGGAGTGATCTTTCACTAAGAAAAACTCTAAATACAACAATACTCAATAAAAAATTGACATATCCTCCTAGCTCTTTAAATAGAGTCACACTAGAAAAAACTTAACTACTTGTGGTCTCGTCATTAATGAGTACCAACTACCTAGTGGAATTTATTTAATAAAACTGACCCTTTTACATTGAATATATATCCACTACTATCTTAGGGGCCTTATTAAAATAAGATGATTGCATACATTAATTATGTAACTCCTAAGTAACATAAAATAAGGAGGTTAGGGTAATACCCTAATAGTACAATTTTTCTCTCCTAAACCATGCCAAAATTGCCAAGCTTTGAGAAACTCATCATAACTTTTTGTAAACACAGTGGCTTCCTCCAATGGAGAATGAAGCTTGAAAGGTTGTCTTTGCTTGTTTTGCTTGCTTGTCTTTGATTTTCTTCTTTTGTCGATGCTTTCTTCTGCGATCTTAGCTTGAACCTGGAGACCCCCTAGGTGAACCCAAGAAGATCCCATCTTGAACCTTCGAATGGCCCAACGCCTTACTGCCCTTAGCGGCCACCTACCTAGCGAGACTTACCATGACGCTCTTCAGGACCTAAGTGAACTTCCGACAATCTTCTCAGTGAACTTTTGGGCACCAACCTCCAGTGAACTTTCGACAATCGCTTTAGTAGGCAAACATAAATAGCAAAATACACAGACAAGAGAATAGACAATTTTCAGAGATAAACATGCATAAGATGATTTGTATTATATGAGCCAAAACGGCATGGGTTTATAGACATGAATTTGAGCACATGCTTCTCTCTCTCAAAACATTCCACACAGACTGATAGACTGAAACTAAATGCTTCTGCCACTTTAGGTTCGTGTTGGCCGAGCTAGAATCATGCAGGATTATCAAAGCAAATTAAAAGAAAGACTCAAAGCTCAAAGAGAGGGAGCTTACAAGACTCGGACATACTAAAAACTGGGACCCTTTCTATGAACCTCCCTTCTCCTTATATACAAATTTTTGGAGAAAGGAATCATTTTTTGAAAAGACATTTGACTTATTCCCCTCATAATCAATTCTAATTTCTAGATTTATTCTATACTTGGAAGAGAGAACATGCAAGAGCTATCCGACCAAGATTCTAATCATATTTCCACGTATTTGGAAGTACCTTGGAAATGCAGGTCAAACCACGCCAAAATCCAGAGAAGTGCTCTGGGTTTCCAAGATTCCTTGCAACAGATAAATGACAAGAGTTTGTACAAAGTGGAGTTCGTAACGTGAACCCACAGAAATCCACTGACACCAATGTCGTCCAGTAAGACATGATAGACTTATTAGTCATTTTCAATGTGAGTATGAAATTTTTCTTCATATCTCAATGTGTCCCACATCTTCATATAGCATTTGCGTACTATGATTGGTTGTCCATTCATCATTTGGATGGAAGTTCTAGTTTTATTGACCCATTGGTGGTGATTTAAAATAAAATTACATAAGATTTCTCCACCATTAGGTCCATATTGGTAGAGGTTTTGTACTCTATGAAGTGGGAGAGTACTCATGGAACATATTAGTTCTGGACCAACTGTGATTTTGTTAACTCTGAATGCTTCCCACCATTCGGCTAGCCAAGTTGGAGGTCTTCTTGATGTGGCAGTGTTTAAATTTCCAAACTTGATCAGGGTTAGGTCATTTTCTTTTTGTTAGAAATCCCACCAAAGTTTTTGTAGCGAGAATAATCATAATCACTGTCAGGAAAATAGATGCTAGGATTTCTTTCAGGCCACTGTAGTAAGAACCTTGGTCTGTGCAAACAATAATATTGTTGATGTGGTTCTCTGTGGTTGTGGATTTCCCAAATAAGATCAATATCATGGAAGGTACTGCTTAAAGCATCCTGAGCTTCATATGGATTTTGAGCTACTCTGTTGATGACGGGGAGTAGAACATTTGATGTTGGTCTTGCTTGAACCTCAGGGACCATTCTTTGTGGGCAATGTAAACTTGTTGAATTTATGATTTGAGTGATTCTTAATTCCCAATGTGGCCTCCATTCTTCTTTGTATTGTTCCCAACTGAGAATATCAGGGATAGACATTAAGACATTTGAGCCATTTTTCCAATGAACAGAGATGATCATTGCATGAGATTGCAAATGTTCTCGGCTTAGGAAATCTGGAATACTATTAGATGTACCTTTGATATGTTCTATATCAAAATAAAAATTACTAAATAAAGCCTACCATCAATCAAACTTGGCATCACTGGCCTTTTTAACTTCTTTGTTCAAAACTCTTTTCATGGCTGTAACATCTATTCTTAACAAAAAAAATTATTGATAAGAAAAATTTCAAACTTGTGTATTGCATTCAAGGCAACTTTTATTTCTTTGTCTAATGTAGAATAGTTTTCCTCACTAGGTTGCCAGAGACCAGAGGAAAACCGAGTTATTTCTTCTATTTGTATGCCATTATGAATTTTGATTTGTTTGAGTACAACTCCCCATCCAAGATTACTAGCATCCGCTTCAAGAATTTTGTAAAGATCATCATCAGATATATGAAGAAGTGGCAATGTTTTTGCTTTTGCCTTAATTTTCTTGACTGCTTGGGTATGTGCGTCTGTCCAAGGATTTTCTTCTTTCTTCAACCTATCATTCAACAACTTTCTATCTTGTGCACAGTCTTTATAAAAATGGCTTATATAATTGAGACTTCCCAAGAATCTTTGGAGTTGTAATTTGTCCATAATTTTGTCTGGGAATTTATCTACAAATTCAACAGCATGGTTTTGGAGGACCAATTCACCATTATTTATGATGTGCCCAAGATAATTTATCTCTGTTTTGAATAGTTCTAGTTTCTTTTTTGAAAATACTAATCTAGCCTTTTGGATAATCTGCAAGAACTTTCCAAGATGTTTGAAGTGTTGTTCAACAGAGGAAGAAAATACTAGGATGTCATCAATATAAACAATCAACCAATCAAATTATTTCTTTAGGGCATCATCCATGACTCTCTGAAATTTGGAAGGGGCATTTTTCAGTCCAAAGGGCTTGACATTCCATTCAAGTGTCATGTGGGAACACTGAAAGCAGTTTTGAACTTATCTTCTTCTTTTATGGCCACTTGCAAAAAACCTGATTTTAGATCAAACTTAGAGAATATCTTTGCTCCAACAATTCTGGTCACCAAACTGGACATGTTAGGGAAAGGGTATGTGTCATCAGCCAATACCATATTCAAAGGTTTGTAGTTGATGACCAATCTAGGGATTCCCCTTACTTGTTCAGAATGTTTATTTACATAGAATCTGTAACAATTCCATGGATTAATAGATTCTCTAATAAGTCCTTTGTGGAGTAGACCTTGTATTTCATCAAAGAAAATATTTTGGTATTCTACGTTCATAGGGATAGATCTTCTTTTGCATGATGTTCCTTCATATGAATATTTGTAAGGAAGTTCTACTTCATGATTTTTATGGTGCCAAAATGAAATGGGATTTTCTGAGCATACCTTTGCTTCAAATTCTTTCTGTAATTCTAAAATTTGTTGTTGTATATGGCTCTGGGCAATTTGATATTTAATTCTTAGCTCAGTCCTTTTTCCCTTCAATTCTTCTATTTTTAGTACTTTTTTCTGAACTGTGTGGATATGAGATGATATCCTGGGTATAGACACAAAAGGGAGTTGGATAGAGATCTTTGAAGTTTTGGTTGGGGAGGGAATACTGATGAAATAACCAGGAGATTTATTGGGTAGTCTGGTGGAACTATGTGGCTCAACTGCAACAAAGAAGGGAGTGCCAAGAATGCAGGCAACTTGGATTTCTGTTAACATGAATTTTAAGGATAGACAATAATGTTGGAAACATAAAGTTGCTTCAGGTATTTCATAGAGTAGTTTAGTAGGTTGGTTTCCCAAACCGATAGCACTTTGTTGGCTCTTATGCCAAAATTGGACATGAATGATTTCTTTGTTTAGAATATTTAGATCAGAACCAGTATCTAGTAAGGTTTTGAGCCGAAACTGTTTACCCTTGATCATGATATCCAGAAGGACATGGAATTTTTGGTGTTCAATGGACAAGCTTTGTTGCTTATCTTCTTTTATTGTTGCTTTTTTATGTCTGGTTTTAGCTTGCTAATTTATTTTCCCATGTCAGAGATGGATATAGTTTGGATAGGGCAGGAAACAGGAGGGGTGAGGATAGGTCATATGAGAAAAGGGGAAAGGATTTTTCTTGTTGACTGGTTTCTGCAGAATTTGTCACAAAATTCTTGTTGTGCTTTCCACTCGTAAAAGGAAATCCAGACATCCTTTTCTTTCATATAATTTTTCCATGCTATTAACAAATCTATTTTCTCTTTGTATGGTGTATATTTTGAGAATTTATCATCATTAGGATGAGTAAAGAGATCCCAATTTAGCATGAGTTTTATCCAATCTTCTTTTACCTGTTTTTTCTTGCACCCTCTCATTAAGGTAAGGAATTTTCTTATTTCTGGTATTGTCGGTCTTTTTAAATCCTCTGGAATAGAATGTCAAGGGGAAATGTATAGGTCGAGAAAAGGAGAGGTTATCATTAGCATGTGATTGTCATGGGGAAAATGAATTTCTGAACATTGAGGGTGTGGACAAGAATCTTTTGTCGTAGAGTTGAGAGGAGGAAAGTTTGTTCTTGGATTATGGAATTGGTGTTCAAATTGGATTTGGTTGTCTTCTGTGGTTGTGGATAGGCTTGAAAGAGTTACCAATTTGTGACAATCTAAGCATTGGATAGAGTAGGGGACTCGTCCTAGTGAGGAAGCTAGAAGTTGGAGAGAGGGATGTAAGCATAAAGTCATAGATGGTGGAGAAGGTGTAGAAAGTCCACCATGCTTAGTATGCAAGCTCTGTTTTGAAGGAGGGAAAGAGATCACAACAAAAGAAGGCGATTATTGTATGTGTGTAGAGGTGATGGTATGTTGGATGGGGTTTCGAGGAATGTATATAACCCAGTGAGAGGGAAAAGAGAGGTTTTCCCATTTGATGAGTTGATGTTCCATTTTTTGGTTGACAAGGTTAGTAAGGATGAGTTTACTAGATTGAGAATTTTGGTTGGGTGTATGTAACATAGCAGGGTATAAAGTGTTGGTATGTCAGAAGCAACCACGAGAGTGGATAGAAATATTAGTGCGAGTATTACGCATGTCAAAGCCATAGTTCATATTTGGAGTTTAAGAATATCCTCAAGGTTTTCATCAGAAGTATAGATTGAGAAATTTGGATAACAGTCAAAGTATACATGTCAATTTGATAAGGGCGCAACAATGCCACCAATTTAGAGTGGGTAAATTTGTTGTGAGTCATGTCTCGGATGGCGCAGAGGGCATAGGCATATATTCCTTTATGTACTAAGGCATTGATGCCTACTCGGATACAACCAAAATGAATATAGTTTGTTTTATGTTTCTTTTCTTCAGCTTGGATTTCTTTAACATTGAGTAAGGAAATGGTTTGATTTACATCACTGTTTTGTTGGATACGGCTAATTGATTCTTTGACAAAAACTCTGGTAATGGGACGAAGATGAAACATGCTCAAATCACTATATACTTGGTTGGGAGAGATATCGGGTAATATCCATGCGGCTTGAGGTTGTGACTCAACTACTTCTATATTGGTCTGGTTTAAACATTCAACATTATTATTGGAGAACATGCAACTAAGGCTACTTTCAGAAGTACTTCATTCAGCATCCCTTACTTATTTAAAAGACATAGAGAGATCCATAACTTTAAAGATAGTAATAACTATCACTGCACATAAAAGTAGGGTGTTTAATTCTAGTTCTCTGAGAGAATTTTTAATAGGCTCTTGGCCGACTGCTCAGGCAATGACTAGCTAGAACTAGGAGAGTCACAAAAGTAGAAACCTTGTCTTTAAAAGGCTCGAGAATTTTGATATGGTTCTCGAATATATATATACTAAAGAAACATATAACAGATAGATAAGTATTTTATCATACCCAGGTCAAAATGAGGCTTGGCTCTGATACCATTTTGTAAACACAGAGGCTTCCTCCGACGGAGAATGAAGCTTAAAAGGTTGTCTTTACTTGTTTTGCTTGCTTGTATTTGATTTTGTGCTTTTGTTGATGCTTTCTTCTGTGATCTCAGATTGAACCTAGCGACCCCCTAGGTGAACCCAAGAACATCCCATCTTGAACCTTCGAACATCCCAATGCCTTACTTCCCTTAGCAGCCACCTGCCTAGCGGGACTTACCACGATGCTCTTCAGGAACTAAGTGAACTTCCGAAAATCTTCTCAGTGAACTTTCAGGCACCAACCTCTAGTGAACTTTCGACAATTGCTTTAGTAGGCAAACAAAAATAGCAAAATACACAGACAAGAGAATAGACAATTTTGAGAGATAAACATGCGGAAGCTGACCATTCTTTGTGGGCAATGTAAACATGTTGAATTTATGATTTGAGTGCTTCTTAATTCCCAATGTGGCCTCTATTCTTCTTTGTATTGTTCCCAACTGAGAAGATCAGGGATAGACATTAATACTTATGAGCCATTTTGCCAACGAATAGAGATGATCATTGCATGAGATTGCAAATGTTCTCGGCTTAGGAAATCTGGAATACTATTAGATGTACCTTTGATATGTTCTATATCAAAATCAAAATTACTGAATAAAGCCTTCCATCGAGCAAACTTGGCATCATTGGCCTTTTTAACTTCTTTGTTCAAAACTCTTTTCATGGCTGCAACATCTGTTCTTAACAAAAAAATTAATTGATAAGAAAAAATGCAAACTTGTGTATTGCATTCAAGGCAACTTTTATTTCTTTGTCTAATGCAGAATAGTTATTCTCACTAGGTTGCCAGAGACCAGAGGAAAACTGAACTATTTCTTTTGTTTGTATGCCATTATGAATTTTGATTTGTTTGAGTATAGCTCCCCATCCAAGATTACTAGCATCTGTTTCAACAATTTTGTAAATATCATCGTCAGACATATGAAGAAGTGGCAATGTTTTTTCTTTTGCCTTGATTTTCTTGACTGCTTGGGTATGTGCGTCTATCCAAGGATTTGCTTCTTTCTTCAACCTTTCATTCAACAACTTTCTATTTTGTGCACAGTCTTTATAAAAGTGGGTTATATAATTGAGACTTCCCAAGAATCTTTGGAGTTGTATTTTGTCCATAATTTTGTCTCGGAATTTATCTACAAATTCAACAGCATGGTTTTGCAGGACCAATTCACCATTATTTATGATGTGCCCAAGATACTTTATCTCTATTTTGAATAGTTATATTTTCTTTTTTGAAAATACTAATCCAGACTTTTGGATAATCTACAAGAACTTTATGAGATGTTTGAAGTGTTGTTCAACAGAGGAAGAAAATACTAGGATGTCATCAATAAAAACAATCAACCAATCAAAGTATTGTTTTAGGGCATCATCCACGACTCTCTGAAATTTGGAAGGGGCATTTTTCAATCCAAAGGGCATGGCATTCCATTCATAGTGTCCTGCGGGAACACTGAACGCAGTTTTGAACTTATCTTCTTCTTTTATGGCCACTTGCCAAAAACCTGATTTTATATCAAACTTAGAGAAGATCGTTGCTCCAGCAATTCTGGTCACCAAACTGGACTTGTTAGGGATAGGGTATGTGTCATCAGCCAATACCATATTCAAAGGTTTGTAGTTGATGACCAATCTAGGGATTCCCCTTACTTGTTCAGAATGTTTATTTACATAGAATCTGTAACAATTCCATGGACTAATAGATTCTCTGATAAGTCCTTTGTGGAGTAGACCTT
>SNQJ01S0045456.1:59208-77804 GCA_010110895.2 Picea sitchensis
CCCTTGCCAACACTTAGGATAAAACACAACTGCACATGTCTTTTTGGAATAATATTAAAATATTATTCCCAGGCTTAAGCCCCCTAGGCTCAACACTTAGCCCCTTTTCCCACCTTCAGCCCCTAATTCCTTACCCACTTTGTGGATGCTTAGTCCCCCTTCATTCATTCATCGCGGTCAGTCTGCACATGGCGGTGTTTATATTTTATTAATTGTTTTGCTTGATTACATTTACAACAGCAGGCTCCTGGCCTTCAACACTCAGGCTCTCTGGCCTAATCAAACACATAAGCCTCCAGCTTATAAAAACTTGGCTCACCAGCCTACGAATCTTAATTACAATTCCTTTCAGAACTTGGTTTACAATGGGGCTCGGCCTTGGGGACACTACAACATACCTGCTTTTGTATGCATGCATGGTTATATCATGTAATTGTACTAAAAAATGGTCATACCTATTAACAGATTGAATTCTTGTAACTACTATAAGTATGTGTGCTTGAAATAGTTATGAAGTTACACATGTGATTGCACAATTGAAAATGAGCATTATGTAATGACTCTAAGATAAGGAAAATGAGCTTGATTTCATGGGTTATGTGTGCACATGGAAATATCCATCGCCAAAATGGGTTTCTTTTGAAAGGAAAACTAGAGCCATAAGAAAATAAATGAATGAAAAATGTTGAGTATGAGTGATGGGAATCAACAACCATCGATTTCCAAGCTAGAATAGATCTCAGTCATCCAAAGACTAGCTAGTACATTCCAGAAAAATCCCTATGCAATCAGCGATTGAATCTCAACCATGAAATTTGAGCATCGAGCAATATCGGTCGTCGAATTTGTAACCAAGATCAGGAGGGGGTTCACAACGATATATCGACGTATCGGGTCTCGGTATATCGGAAGGTTCCGAGTTTAAGACCTCAAAACACTCGAAGTTCAATACCCGGTAGCCATGAGATGGGTGTAATAAATACTAGTAGTTGGATTTGAAGGTGGAGATCACCTCCACCATTGATCTCTATTATGCGGATCTCATCGGATCTCGAATATAAACATTTTTTCCTATATGGTTACATTTGGAGGTCCCGCTACTTAAATATCTGGGGACCAAGGTTCTAGCCCCTAGTTCCATAACTTTAACTATAATAATCCTGAGAGGGAGAGAGAGGGTGGAGTCATAATGACGCACTATGCCGACTTGGCAGCCATGGTGTCATGGAAAGGAAACCTGTAAACATTTGGTTGTGGGTGAGTGGAGTATGGGAGACTCATCAAGCCTAAGCTTTGTGGTGAGCACAATTAAATATGAGCCATTGGATCTAAGGGTGGACGGGTCTCCACTGTAGATCCCCATGGAGAAAAGTCAATAAGACCCTAGACCGTAGGGCGTTTTAGCTTACATGATACTAATAAAGAGTCGTGGTCCCGATGTCTATGGTCATCTAGCGGTGACACGTGTCATATTTGGATCCCACACAATAGACAAATATCTACCGTAGATCTTGTGGTAAACGATCGGGAGTTGTAATCTCAAGATTAACCTAGTTAATCATCTCGTAATTACTGAGATTACATTAATTAATCATCTCGTACGATTCTGCATGTTGGAAATAGGGGTTTTCTCGTAATCCAATGATTACCTTAATTAGTCACGAGCTTTCCTTAATTATCTCATAATCCCCAAATGATGGACCTCAGGGAATTTTAGTCTACAGGAGGTCAGTAAGGGGCCTAGGTCCGACTCCCATGATTACCTGGTGGTGCCACGTGTCATGACGTGAGTGGTGCCATATGTCATGAAGATTTGGCATATTTGTAAGAAGGTCCATGTGGAAAATGAGTGCCATGTGTCAAGAGGTACCAGTGCCACATGTGATGCCAAGTGGCATGACCAAATAGGGACACATGCCCCAAGATTCCAATTGTATCTCAGATCTTGACCATTGAGAGATTTTGGGAAATAGGTCTTAAAAAAGGGTTGATGACCGATTCCCGATACATATGAGATGGCGTTGGATGATGTGATTCAACGAATAGGGAGTGGACACGTTTCAATGTCTTATTGGGAAAACGTTGGGTGGTGTGGTGATTTCTGCACCACGTTAGTCCATGCGGATGTCCACATTTCACATGATGATCTTTCCACGTGTCAAGTGGTTTTAGTATTTTCAGACAGAGCTCCTTGGAAAAAACTTGTGCCACGTGTCATGATATTATTGTGGCCATGTGTCATGCCATGGTTAGGACAGGTGGCGTGATAGGATAGGGATGTGTGTCTTAGGTGCTAGCTCATATTGGATCGAGCATTTTGGGTTGTGCGAATAGTGAAAATGGCCAAGGTCCCGAGATCTGATATTTTGAGGTCCCTCTGCCCGATGATCTAGTGGATAGGTGTCGTTATTTGACAAGAGCATATCTTGGGAGGAAGTGGAGCTCTGCATTGAGCATGAAATAGAAGGAAGGTCGATGTGTTGAAGGTTCGGTGGCCAGGTGGTAGGCGCCACGATGATGCACAGTCAACATCCACAACTTGTAGACATGGCACATCAATGCCACGTCATATGGGCACGATGACGTGGATGCCACGTGGAAGTATAAAGTCATTTGTCCAATAAAACCTTAAAACTTCAAAGGACCATAAATTTTGATCTAGATCTCTATTTTGAGAAAAATTACAATCGTTGGAAAGATCTTGTCGAGAAAAAGATGATGATGTGCTTCTTAAAGGGATTTGAGGACATTTATGAAAAGAGAAAATTTAATACCCCATCCCTTAAAAGGGTACTTAGGGGTTTGGGTGTCTTACAATGTCTTTGCACCATGAAAGGAGATTGATGATAAAAGGGTGGAAGTTGAAGTTCAAACTTCAAGTGGGATCATATCAACATCCTCATTACTAAGATAATATACATGAAATACAAGGTACATATGAAGATCCTCATTATCAAGGAAACAAATGGAAAAAATTTGATATATATGGAACAAGAAATTTAAGAATAATTATTTGAAAATATATTATTAGAAACCAAAACCTAAAACAAATTGGAGAAGTTACAACAATAGCACATAGAATCAAAGGAAAGAAATTATGCAACAAAAAACTATTAAAGGTTAAGATAAAAAAGAGTTGAATAGAAATCGATATAAATAATCATCAATGGAAGTGAGAGAGTGTGCATATAAGGAAATCCTATAACTCAGTTTCATTACATATAAAGACCTTAGCTATGAAGCTTTGAGCATAAATATTTTTGAAGAGTGGGTACTATATTATGACTCTATTGGGGCATATATGGATTTGAATGTATACGTAATATGGTTCAGCATAAGAGAGGGACATCATGTGCAATGGGTGAGAATATGGATCTATAGAGGTCAATGTACTCATTATTGGGGAGATGAGTATATGATTTGGATATTATTTTTTCCTTTGAAATAAATCCTTGAAAAACTTCAAGGCACTTCTCCCATTTTGAGGATGGTACATAGTGTAAAGTGGGTGGCATACAATTAATGTGTTTGACCTCGTGGGAATCGAATCGGGGACCTGTATAGTACATGGATTACCAACAACATCCAAGCAATAATGACATCAACAGATTGAGCTAACCTTGAGAAGTTAATATGATTGGGTTGTGTGGAGAAGTTTCTCCTCTTCTATAAGGATTTTTATGATAACTCATCTTTATTATATGTTTGGATATTTTTCTTAAATCTCATATTTAGTAATGCATTAGTTGTATGTTGGTTTGTTTTTCGTTTTAAGTATTCAATCAAGTTATTATTACTCTATATAGAGCGTATATGGGATTTGACTATATATGTAATGGAGTTTAAAGATATGATTTGGATATATAAATGTACTAGATTTTTTTCATATACATATTATTGTATAACTCATCTTTCTTACCTTTTCAAGAATTATACTCTAGGCTCATATTTCATATACGCTATTTGCATTTTTCGTTTTTCTTATTATTATTAATATTTAATATACCACACTTTTATATTATTAATAGAAGCAAATTCTCACCAGTTTTATAGTGAAACTGGGTGTTGGTCATTTCCTAAAACGCCATGGGATGAAAGAGTGTGTCACCTTTGTGACACTAAGAAAGTTGAAGATGAAAAGCTCTTTCTCTTAGCCTATACCCACATTAGATCTCATTTTCAAAATATGTGTCACACTACCAACCTTCCTAACCTCTTAACTCAACAAAACTATGGTGATCTTGAATAACTTCTCTTAATGTTTTTCTCTTACAAAACAAAATTCTAAAAAATCTCAAATAATCACTTACCCTCTTAAAATCAGATACACCAATTCAATATTAATAAACATTAATCATCATCATCATCATTTTAATTATTAATACAATATTAAAATTATATATATATATAACCAAAGCATTGGCAACATTGTTAAAGTGTCAAAATTGGAAGTCATCTTAGGTTGAATATGATTTCAATCAATCTTTATGACTTTTGCAATAAGAAATTACAATGCAATATTTTTATTGTTTTGGTTTTTACCATTGGATAAGTGTTATTATTATTTTGATAAGTTTATTAAGTATTTTTTGTTTGATTTTTTTTTAAGATAAATTAGAGTAAATTATTATTATTATTATTTTGATTTTTTTCGTTTAAGTTTTAAGAATCATTAATTTAAAAAAAATAAGATATAACTATTTCTCTCTAATTTATTTAGTTATTGATTTTTGTATGATTTAAATTGGTTGATATTATTAAAGATTCAAAGTTTACACTACTTTTTCATTTTTGATATTATTTTTCTAAAATTTATTTTTGACATTATTTTTTGTTTTAAATAAATGAAAACATTATATTAATTTAAAAATATTTTATTATTATTATTAATTACTTTTTATAAAAATATTATTTAAATATAATTGTTTTTTTTAAGATAATAAATTAGAATAAAATATTATTATTATTATTATTTTGATTTTTTAGTTTAAGTTTTAAGAATCATGAGTTAAAAAAAAAAATATAACTATTTCTCCATAATTTATTTAGTTATTGATTTTTATATGATTTAAATTGGTTGATATTATTAAAGGTTCAAAGTCTACACTACTTTTTTCGTTTTTGACATTATTTTTCGTTTTAGATAGATGAAAACATTATATTAATTTAAAAGTATTTTATTATTATTATTAATTATTTTTTATAAAAATATCATTTAAATATGAAATATTCATAAATTTTGCGAATATTTTTTTCATAATAAAATTTATTTAATTATTTTTCAAATTATAAATTGTTTTAAAATATCATTTTTATTTAAAATGGAATATAAACCATATACTTTTGAACATAAAAAAAACCATTTGATTTTTGTTTCAAAGAAGAAAAAAAGATGAATCTTTAACAAAAAATATTTACAGTGTAACATTATTATTTTTGGTTTTTTTTTCCTGGATCAGGTTTCTAAGTCTTTGTTTAAAATGATTACGGTATTTTTTCTAATTACTATAAACATTATTAGTGTCTTTTTCTTTGTCAAAGTTTTCCAAATCACGAGTTTAAAAAAATTATGATGTAACAATTTCTCGATAATTTAGTCATGGTTTTTTTTTATGATTTAAATTGGGTTACGGTACTTTTTCTTTTCCATATTATTTTTCATTTTAAGTAGATAAAATATTATATTAATTTAAAAATATTTTAATATTATTATTAATTATTTTTTATAAAGATTATTATTTAAGTATAAAATATTCATAAAATTTGTAAATAACTTTTTTTTCATAAAATTTATTTAATTATTATTTAAAATTATAAATTATTTTTAAATAATTATTTTTATAAATTAGATGATGATGATGATAATGATTAAAGTGTTTTTCATCTTCAACCTTCTTAGTGTCACAAAGGTGACACACTCTTTCATCCCATGGCATTTTAGGAATTGACCAACGCCCAGTTTCACTATGGAGCTTGTGAGAATTTGTTCTTATCTTAACAATGTTTATTTTTTTCTTTACATTTGGTAAAAAAGATAGATAATTTTGACCTTCTAGATTATGGTTGATTACATCCTTATGGTTGATTACATCTTTATCACACCACATTTTCTCCTTAAATTTTGATTTGACATTTTTTTAATAGTATCTTTATTCTGCAAAATGGTGTCTTTCCCTTGGTGGTTATGAATCAATTTTGAAGCAATTTTAGGAAGTCTGGTGTCTTCCATGTTGTTTAACTTGTATCTAGTCATAGCCATGTTCTCAATGGGGGAGAGGCTTGGGGGACACGCTTGTTTCTAAGAGGAGGATGGGATAGGGCGTATTTCCTTTAATTTTGAAATTATAAGTTATAAAATTCTTTTGTATTTGCTCTATATTTCTCCAAGATTCACGAGAGATAGCTTGCGGTGAATATCAGTTCCAAGATATTTGTATAAAGTCACTTCCTCCAAGTTGTTGTTGTCATATAAGAAAGTATCATAAGAGATCTTATTGGATTTAATAATCATGACCTCAGTCTTATCAATATTAAGAGTCGTACCCATATTAGAGCAAAAATCCTTGAGAATTCTTAGTTGGTTTTCAAGATCCCATAAAAACGATATAAACTGTAATTAAAGAACTAAATAAAATCCCGAAATATTAACCACTACGGTTTTATTACGCCGAAAGGCGTACACATCCTAGCTATTATAAAGACATTCGTTTATGTGTTTACCTTTTTACATTTACCTAATCATATTTAAAAATTACTTTGATAGCTAACTGATTGCCAGGTAAGTAATTAACAAAAATTAAAATATTAACACCAGATAAATGAAGCTCAGCCATTTATTTGTTAATCAATAATAAAATTTAATAAATTATTGGTGTTCTCCAGCTACTGTATTAACGGCTGTGATAGTCTATATACAAGGAGTAGAATGTTCAGTATTAACAATTTCCAATTCGACATGGAAGAGAACCAGGTAAAGAAAATAGAGGAGGTAGGGTTTTACACAAGCATTCATCCCACCAGGAGTGTGAATAAATAGATATGTTACATACATATTGTGAATACAGTGAATAGCAAAGAGGCTTAAGGATTTACGTATACTGTTGACTTGAATTTGTAATGTCACGATTTGTCTTATTCTGTTTGTGATGAGCTGAGGAGGCCAATTACAGTGGCTCTGCACAGAGGGCATGAAGAATTATTCACAGTACATGGAAGAAGCCACCGATCGGTGCAGGAAATATGAAAATAATGTTTGCAGTTGGGAAGAATGCGGACTCCATCCTCCTTCCCAATACACCCCAAACAGATGGAACATGGAGATGAATCGTCTGATTTTCTTAAACAACCATACTTGGCTGTGGGCAGAGATCTGATCACCTTGGATCGGCGGGACAGAGTACTACTCAAGGTGTTTGGATTAGATCTGGAGCGGTTGATATTAATCCTGCTCAGCAGTATGGAGAATCCCACAAGCAGGGCAAGCAATCCGTTGAGAAGCTGCAGTGCAGGGAGAACATGCTCATTCAATCCCTCCATCGCATGCAGGAGGGCCTGCAAGACATGAGTCCCCGCTGCCAAATCCAAGAGAGCCGTCACACTAAATATGATAAATCCCACACCCATGCAGAGCTCATAGAATACAGTCGACGCCAACGCTGGGTTTAGTTTGGAAAACGCACTAACCCGAGTCACCATATTCTCTGCTAATCGTTCAAACATGTTTTTGACAGAATCCAAGCAACTCGGGAATAGAAGCAGGACCGTTCGCCATAAACTCGGAGGCTCTGCCAGTGCCATGTGTTATTATAACCGTGGCTACAATTATAACAGCGAATGATCGGAGCAAGACAGAACTCAAAGCGATTTCAGATGACTGTGTGGGAAATGCAATGAAAATCCTAAGTGTATATAGACACGCAATTCAATCTTGTGGCTGGTTCTGGTGCCGTGGAGGCCACGAGTCAACAAAGATTTATGGATGATGAGATCAATGACGACTTTGATTTGAAAAATGTGTGCTTCCAGATGAAGAATGCTCTGAATTTATAACTTAAGCGGACCGTTTGCTGCCATTCTCACTTGGACTATTTAAGACTTTTGTTTTGAAAGTTATAATTTTTTTTTTATTGATGGGAAATTTTATTATGGAATTTTGTTTTATAAATTTTAACCCTAACTATTTTAACACATAAATTATCTATTTTACCTATTGTCATGTTCCCATAGTACTCTTGAGAATCCAACTCGACTTGGAGCAACCAAGTTGCCCGACACCTCGGGTTGTATGGTACCACGACATTTCCAACTCGCACAGTTAAACCAAATCGAAAGTACTTCACCCAAACTACACCTCTTCACTCAAGGTTTACCCATAACTAAGCCTTGAGCTACTTGGAGACTCAAGCCTCAACACTTAACTCTTGACCACCAAGCTGCCCACCCAACAAAGAACACTTCATTATGTTACACTTGTGTTCTTCAACATATACAGTTATCAAGTTCTATACTTATACAAATATGCAAACCAAGAAAAAGCAACATACATAAAAATGAAAGAGACACAAGTATGGTTGGGCAGCACCAGAGGTGCCTAACACCAATACAATTTTTTTATTATGTAATATGTTACAAAAATGTACAATACAATGCATCCAGTGCAAGAAGAGAGCACTTGGCTCATACAAAAGATACAAGTTTCGCCAAGTCTCATGATTGCCCTCCATGTTATCTCACATCCTCCTCATACTGTCGCGACTGAGTTTGTCTTGTTGTTCATTGCGAGACTTCTCCCCATCGCACACACTGCCCAACTCTAAAACCATAATGTATTCCAAAATCGCCTCAAGAGACTCGCCCCAACTATGTCCAAAGAACATGTAATGTCCCCAACTAGGCTAGGCGGGGGATTTTGTTTTCTACCCCAAATTTGTTATTTCTTCTTTTGTGAATGTGTTGTTAACTTCTTACAAATAGCCTGCTCAATGAGGAATATTGTCAAACATATAACATACATCCATTACATAAGAAATAGAGAAGATAACATGGCATCTTATTATGTATGGAAAATCACAAAACTAATAAAATGATATCAATGGCTATAATAATAGTTGTAGAACACAAATATGTTGGTTTTCATGCAACTACACAATCTACTAAAGAAAAAACACAGGAACAACATGGAATCATGTCAATCTACTGTCCCAAGATTCATTGAACCTGACAAAATTCTTATTTAGTAATATTCTTCTACAAGCAACCTTCTAATCCTGTCTTCAGCCCCTCACAAACCCGATCCGACAAACTGCTACAACCCCTATCTGTGAATTTCTTCATGAGACAAATGTGAGGCATCTAGTGAGGCCTTGCAAGGCAACCCTATCTCAACTCGCAAGGGTGTCTTCGACTTGGTTCTCTGAAACCCTCCTTAGATCCGCGGATGTCTGAACTTGACCTTGTCTAGAAAACTCCATAAACGTCTTGCGCACTTCGGTATCCCTCCAGCAATAGGCCAAACTCCCAAGTGAAGCTCCAATGAAGACCCTGTATGAATCCACCTCCTCCTTGTCTAGCTCTAATGGAAATCTTGGATGGATTTCCCTCTTGTCTAGCTAGGGTGGATATTGCACCATCGAAACCAAACCAGTAGTCGAAGGGGTTTTCCCCAAATCACCAACAAAAAACACTGGCTACAACAACACTCAATAAGATATCAAATCATAATAATGAGAAGTGAGGGGTTACCCTTCTTTATAATTTTCCAACCCCTTCTAGATCCTTCCTCCATGCCTTCTAGAACTTCACCTTTTGGACTCCATCAATCCTTCTAGATCTTTCCCATTTTTACCAAATCAAACTGTAATTCTGGGAATTAGCCCATTTTACTAAATCAAATCTAAGCTGTAATGACCCTAATTGGATACATGCTTAAAGTTATAAAGTAAAATTAATTAAAGAAATTAATTATAGTTAACTGAGTAAAAGTTCAAATTCTGAGGATCACATTTAGTGATCTGTGAAATAAAATTAATGGATCAATGAAAAATGATATAAAAATGGTGGCGTGTGCAAAGAGGGATAGCCATGGATCCCAAGAATATAAAACATTAACTCATGTGAAGGACGGAGAGCGGGCCTTGAGGTGGTTGGAGGAGTAGCTGTGTGAGGCCCGGTCCCGGAGGAATAAGGGAGGGAGGAGGGATATGCGCACCATTATTTGAGGGATGGATCTTGCCGGGCTGTATTTCTTGGCCATTTGTATTATGGCGGTGACTATGGTATTTCGTGAAGAGAGCCTGCAGTGCGTGAAATGTTTAGGCGTGGCAGAGAGAGCCTCTGGATGGTGAGTAATGTGTTAGCATGGCGATGAGTTCTAATACCTTCGCGTATTTCGTGGACTTTTGGACTTACTGTGAACACAGAGTTTTGAGACTGTGGCCTTTGATCAGGGGAGGAGTTCTTTGGAGGGTTTTAGACACGAAGGGGCGGGATATCCGTGCCAGATATCCACGGAGCCGTCAATTTTCTAGTTGGCGGGGAGGGACAATAGTTTTGGGCGGAGTTATTTTCTGATTTGTGGGGGGATTGATAGAGGGAGAGAAAGTGGCGAGGGGAAAGGTAGCAACAAGGCACATGGACAACATAAATTAGCATCAGAAACAGGTACTTGTCAAGTTATGTATTTTCTTCATTCTTCCATGAAATCGGTATTTATTGATAAATCTAAGTTATTGAAGTTCATTATAAAAATCAATGAAATCAGTATTTATTGATAAATCTAAGTTATTGAAGTTGCTGTTATAAAAATCAATGTTATGCTAGAAAGTTATTGTTTCAGTTTACGCAATAAATTGTTTATGAAATCTTAATGATGTTTAGAAATATATGGACATTACATACTCCAATGAAGACCCTATATGAATCCACCTCCTCCTTGTCTAGCTCTAATGGAAATCCTGGATGGATTTCCCTCTTGTCTAGCTAGGGTGGATATTGCACCATCGAAACCAAACCAGTAGTCGAAGGGGTTTTCCCCAAATCCCCAACAAAAAACACTGGCTATAACATCACTCAATAAGATATCAAATCATAATAATGAGAAGTGAGGGGTTACCCTTCTTTATAATTTTCCAACCCCTTCTAGATCCTTCCTCCATGCCTTCTAGAACTTCACCTTTTGGACTCCATCAATCCTTCTAGATCTTTCCCATTTTTTACCAAATCAAATGTAATTCTAGAATTCGCCCATTTTTTACTAAATCAAATATAACCCTTATTTTCCCTCCAAATTTCACTTAAGGATTAAAATTCACTTTAATAATAATTAATTAACTTATTAATCTAAAGTTATTTTACTTTCCCTAATGTCACTTTAATAATATATCCTAAGTGATATTAAATGACCCCCTCTTCACTCTTATTTCTCCACTAACAAGCCATGGGAGTCTCTTCTACTACAAAACCGGGGAATTAAAAAATGGGGACATGACAGACCCTACTCAAGGAAGCACAAGTCCTCCCATGTGGAGTGACTTGGATCATTGGGGGAGCTTTCCCCTCCTTGCATGAATTTTCCTAACAATTGGTCTTGTTCCACTGAATTGTTCTCCAATTTGTTGTCTCTATTTCGTCGCAACTCTCCATATGTATGTATTTGCCTCATTGCACCATTGCACCCTTTCATACCTGAACCGCCACATCCTTTCGGTGAGGTTGAGTCGACAAAAAAAAATTCCCCACCATGCATCTCACTCAAGTTGCGATGCACCCATAAGTCATGTTTGTTTGTTGGGTCACACCCCAACTCACCCATCACATGAGTCAACTCCACATCTTTGTGCCTTGAGTCCTTCGCAAGAAAAAAACCAAGGATGGAATTCCCAAGACATATACAAGATGAGCACATCCATTAGTCATGATCGATCATGATGTGTGCCTCAAGACACCATGCATGTCCATCACTATCCCCAAGTGTGGAGTACCCAAACATATAATCCTTCACTCACCTCCTGAAGTCACTTAACCAAGTCCGCCCAAGTGCGTCCAATGTAGCCAACTCATTGCATGAATTGCCCAATCACAAGAGCGCTCTTTTTCCGATTCACCTTAGCAACCCCAACTTTTGTGTCTCATATTAGTCTATGTCAGTCGGGTAGAGGTACTACACACCCTCCTCACCAATGTCCTTACATTCTTTCCCACCAAAACTCATTAACATCCCAACAACACACACAAAATGTGTCATCTCCAAGTATTTCCTTGTACTCATGCTCCATCAACAACTAAGTCTACTAAAAACCCCAAGTTTCATTAGAAATGGAAACCTCAAATTTCTATCAAGTGGAAACCCCAAGTTTTCCTGTGAAGCGGAAATCCCAAATTTCCAACTCACACTACAAACATTTGCAACTTAATGCAACCAACCACACTACTTCTAGGAAAAAGTTGTATGCAAGCAATCTGTTCACTACATTGGAGGACTTCTCCTCCCCAACCATTCCTGCAATGCCAAAGCTGCCAATGTCCTGTTGTGACGATCATTCAGTGTAAGGAGCACAACTTCTAGCGGAGGTTTTTAGTGTTACAAAATTTTGCAAATTTTTCAAAAAACCATCTGCTACAACCTCCTCTATTGACTATGGAGGTTTAAGTGGATTTTTTGATGGATGTTCCATATAACTAAAAAACATTGGGCAAGTAGAGGTTGTAGCAGAGATTTTTTTATTCGTTGCTTTTATTATCAAAATGCACCAGTGTGCTATTTACAAACCTGACCCGATGCATTAATAAAATACAAATGCATAAATACATTTATTTCATAATGTTTCCTCCTTTTTCATTATATGCAGACCACCAATACTCTTATAATTTCTACACATTAGTTTCGACTTGTTTGTGTATGAAGCATCGATGATTTTTAGTTTTCGTATGCACCAGTGCATTTAAGTTATAGTGTGCACTGAAGCGTTTAAGTTATATTGAACCCCAATGCATTTAGTATAGCGTGTGATTTGGTGCATTTAATATAGAATGTTCCCTAATGCTTGTATAATTAGTATGTACTGGGGTTTGTTTTACCATGTTCATCGAAGGGTAGTGAAATTTCAAATATTCAAGGTAATATGTCAATGCCATTATTTTTACTAAGCACCAATGTGTATATTATGTTAAACACACTAGTGGGTATATTATATTTAGAGCCCCAATGCATATAATAAAAGTAATGCACTGATGCATACATTATATTTAATTCCCTGGAGTATATTTTAAAAATGAGCACCATACAATTTTGAAACGATAAATATTATGGTACGTTATGTCATTTATGGAACATTGTTTTTTCTCAATAGTTTGTACCAGTGTGTCACGATAATTAATGTACATCGGTGCATATGACTCATCAAAATGCACTGCTTTCTATTCTATAACACAGACCGCCTAGTGAGTTCATGAGAATACAATGCACTGATATGTATATATTTTAATTAATTGTTTTCTTACAAATTTTCAATTAATGATTTCAAAATCAATTATTTTTTATAGTAACATTTTTTATATATTTTTTATTGCATTTTGATATAATGACTGCATTAATGTGTTATCCAATGAATTACGTCTATTTTATTTATAACAATGTAAATTATTCACATATTAATTATTCAACAATGCAACATTTTACAACATTCGATAACGCATTAAAATAAGAAACTCGTTTGATTATATGAATAAGATACTATTGTTGTACAAAAAGGGACAACGTAAATGTTCTCAATAATCAAATTCCAACCAATGTGTAAGTGTTACACTTATTGATAACATGTCCTCATGCATTTGGGACAATATGTTGAGTACATTAAATAAAATCCCTCATTTTTCAGAGGAAAATATTCCAAAACATACAACTTACATAGTAACATTCAATTATATTGATTGGCATTCATCAGTTAAACTATTGTCATTGCTTGAGTTGTGTACATGCCTCATTTCTTCATCATTTGTAGGCGATATTGTACTTTGGTTATTTAACCTAATGTTTTCTTGATCAACTTGTTTTTTTATGTTCTACCCCTTCATTTCGCATCTACAAACATAGAAGTAAACTATAATAAGTATATCTACATTTATATATAGTAGAATATACATGATTGTGTAAATAAAAAACCATATCTTAGCACCTAGTCTTTCATAAACAATACACATTGATCCGGATTTTATGAGTAGAATGAAATGAATACAGATTATTAAAAGATGATTAACACAAAATAACAGGGATACAGTAAAACTGGTTTTCTATTCAATAAGGAAATAAGCTGAAACTGTAAAATGCAGCGAAAAGCAAGCTTGTTGGAATGGTGGCAGCATATCTCTGAGAAGAGATGTAACAACTGCACTCATTCGCAAGATGGTTACAATGAGGCTATGAAGGCCTTTTACAATAAACAAGAATGTCAAAAACCCTAGACATCCAAAAACCTAACCCTAGGAGATGAAGCGCCAAAATTCATGCGGGCCATGTTTGGGTAAGTTAGGACATCAACTTCTCGTGGTCGTAACTTTTGAATACGATCTCCATTTTAAGTGCATGATATCCCGTTGGAAATGTCTAACTGAGAAGAAAAAATTTCGACTAGCCTAGGTCAGTTCTTCTGGCAGCTACCTGTGCCCCAAAAGCCCCAAAAACGTCGTTTAGGGCCTCAAAACGGCCCCAGAAGTTTGGAACCCGAAAAACTGCCAAGGTGGAAAACTATTTTTCAAGCCGGTGGAATAGGTGGGTAGCCACCGATATCAACCTAGATCAATCCTCCCTCCTTAGGAAGAAATGGTCTCCATTGCATTGAGGTCCCCCATCAAATGAGGAAATTTTTGTTGAATTTGGCCCCGGGTGAGCCACTTCCTTGGTGCAGGAGTTGCTCTGCTTTGACGAGTCAATAAAGTTGGATCCCTTGATGTTGAGTGCCCTTGATCTGTGTGTCCACAATCTGATCATTGGATGCCTATTTCATGCATTCAATATTGAGCTCTATTGGTGTCAACTACTCTGCTATATCTTACGTGTCCAATAATGGTGGGAAATATGGTTGAAGGAGAGCCATGTTGAACACTGGATGAAAACCAAGGAAGGGGGGAATGTCAAGATCAAAAGAATTATCACCCATAGCCTTGGTTATGGTGTACGACCCATAACAGAGTTGGTGAAGCTTCCGACGGTGCCCTGTAAGGCGTTCTTTCTGCAAATGCAACCAAACTTTGTCGCCCACATGAAACTTATGTGGCACTTGATGTTGATCATGGCATTGTTTGTACTTGGCATTAGACTTCTATAGAAAATCCTAAATCCATTCGCAGATGTGCTATATCCACTCAATGAACCATGTGTTTGTGTCATCTTCTGGTGGAGCAAGGGATGATTCGGTCGAGGTGGTCGCGAGGGGTAGTGCAAAATCCATGGGGCCCAATGGTTGGAATCCCAATCCCACCTGAAAGGGGTTGTGTCTAGTTGAGATATGCAGGGCTCGGTTGTAGCTGTGCTACACATAGGTAAGAATATTATCCCATGTGTGGGGGTGTTTTGAATTTTACATGCATAGGATATGTACGACCATCCGATTGATGACCTCAGTTTGGCCATCTGTCTGGGGGTGGAAGGCAGTGGATTTGGTGAGCTTGGCATCCAGCAGTGACCAGAGGCTCAACTAGAATGAGTTGAGGAACCAACTGTCAAGGTATGAGATAATGGTTTGTGGGATCCCAAAATGTACCCATACTTGTTCAAAGAATAGCTTGGCAGTGGCTTCTGCTATGATTTTCTTCTTCCAGGCAACTAGAATCGCCATCTTGGAAAAGTGATCAACAACCACAAAAACATAGTCATTTCCCCTCTTGGTGGACAAGAGGTCTGACATGTAGTCCATTGAGATGGATTCCCATTTTTTGTTAGGAGTAGGCAGAGGGGTGTACAAGCCCTATTTCTTAGGGGTCAGTTTGGCAATAGTGCAGGCGGTGTAGGACCCAATATACTTGCCGACATCCTACCGAAGTTTCGGCTAGTAGAAATGTTTTTGTAGCACTGCCACTGAATTTTCGACGCAAAAGTGTCCTACCAACCAATTATAGTGAGCTTTCCAAATCAACTTCCCACACTCTCTTGATGGAACATAGATATGGACCAGACGACACAACAACCCGTCTTGAAGATGGAAATTAGCAACCACTGAGTTGCCACCCAATATTTGGTAGGCGATGGAGAATTCAAGTTCTGAATCATAGAGGTGGGGCCATCCATAGGTCTTGTGACCACATGACTCTAGCATCATGGTGAGTTTCGCGAATGGAGGTCCAATGAGGCAGTCAACAACTCGGTTGGTACTTCATGTTTTATACTTGATGTTAAGGTGGAAATGATGTAAATATGTTGACCACTTTTGATGGTGATGATTATGAAATTTGCCTTGAGTCTGCATGAACTATAGTGGATTTTGATCAGTGTGGATGATTGTCTCCTTCCCAAGAATGTAATGTCTCCACTGGCGACAGGATTACAAAATGGAGTACATTTATTTGTCGTAAGTAGGGAACTTACGGAAAGGATATGATAGTGTCTCACTATGATATGCCACATGGTGGTTGTTTTTAGTGAGAACGGAGACCACAACATAGTTAGAATCATCTGTATCGATCTCAAAGGGATGTTACAGGTCTGGTAATGAAAGTAATAGGGATGAGCACAAACTCTTTTTCAAATCATTGAAGGCTTGTTGTTGGGACATGCCCCACACAAATTTTTCCTTATCGCCACCCCTGGTTACTTGGCTGAGGACCCATGCGATATGGGAGAATCCCAACACGAACCTGTGATAGAAATTGGTGAGGCCCAAGAATCTTCAAAGTTCGGTGAGTGTGGTTGGGACTGGGTAGTCACGGATGACCTGGATCTTGTTTGGATCCACATGCATACCATGATGATCAATGGTTTATCCTAAGTAATGGACCATGTCCATGCCGAAGGAGCATTTTTCCAAGTTTTCATATATTTTGTGTTGTCGTAGGGTGTGCAGGACCTTCTGAATATGTTGCAAGTGTTCCACCCAAGTCTTGTTGTAGATGAGGATGTCATCCAGATACACCACTACAAAAGTATTGGTGAAAGGTCGTAGGATATCATCCATCATCCTCATAAAAGTTGTTGGAGCATTTGTCAAACCAAAGGGCGTGACCAACCATTCAAAAAGACCTTCATTTGACTTGAAGACAATCTTCCATACATTTTTTTGTTATATTGGGACCTGGTGGTATCCAGAGTTCAGATCAATCTTACTGAAGTATTTTTCCCCCGTGAGATGATCAAGGAGGTCGTCGATTCAGGGAATCGGGTACCAATTTCGGAATGTGAATTTATTCAGGGCCCAGTAATCAATGCAGAGTTTCCAGGTCCCATATTTATTCTACACCAGCACGATTGGGCTCCCACAAGGTGATGATTTGGGGAGGATGTGCCCCTTGTGGAGCAGTTCTTAGATCTTCCACTTGATCTACTCGTTTTCTAACAAATAGCGGTGGTAGACTGGCCCATTGTGTAGCGGTGCGCTTGGGGTCAGATCGATGGGATGCTTGACTTGGCAGTGTAGAGGTACCCCGGTAAGAGAGGAGAAGATATATGAGTATTATTCCATGAACTTATCCACTTGCTTCTATTGTGTGGAGAGATCGACTATGGAGGCTCTGGATGTGGCTATGATCTTTCGCTCACTCTGAGAGTGAATCACGAAGAAGAAAAATTTCTCGGCATCAGAGATGACCTTCCTGCATTGCTTGGCAGAGATAAATGAAATAACACTAAGAGGGACTGCCTCGGGTATCCTGTACAATTTCCTATTCAAAGTAATAATAACACTACAAGGTCTAGACTCATATACAACTTGACGTTTCCATAAATAAGGTTGGCCCAAAAGAACATTGCAAAATTCGATAGGAGCAACATCACACAATACCTCATTTTTGAAGGGCTTGATGTTGTAACATAGTTGACATTATTGGCTAACGCATACATCGCTTCCTTGGCAGAGCCATCCAATGGTGTAGGGTTGTGAGTGCGATGTTATCGACAAGGCCAGTTGCTTGACGACCTTTGCTGCGATGAGGTTCTTCTGGCTACTGCTATCAACAATGAAGTGCAGTGGGGTGCCTTTTACCCACATCCGTGAATGGAAGAGGCACTCTCCTTCTTTTGGATCGTCGGGTTCACCAGGCCGGATCTTGGTGGTAGAAACTGTTGATTTAGGTTGGTTGTCATTGATGTCAACCCTTGAAGGAAGTTGGAGATCCTAGGTTTGGGTAATGGAACTAAGTTTGTTTGATGTATAATGGTATGATTTTTGATATACTTGAAGGTAATACTACATGTCATGCCATTTCCAGTGGTATGTGGAACATCACATAACTCCTCACGGTTAGAGAGTTATGGCCATGTGAAGTTGGAAAACCCTCATGAGTCATCTAGAAGCCCCAAAAGTTCAAAGTAGTCAAAGTGGTCTAAGAGATTTTTAGAAGGTAAATAATAAAGTGAAGGGATGAGTGTACCATAATTCAAAGTGAATACAAAA
>SNQJ01S0045456.1:91383-104678 GCA_010110895.2 Picea sitchensis
ATAGTGTAAGCTACTTTATGAAGTGACCCAATTTTATAAAGAGAAGTGGGGATCACTTTTACAATGAAGTTACCTTATAACAGAAAAGTTGCATGCAAAATAAATAACTCTAAAATAAAATATAAAGCTACTTATAGTGATTCCCTTTTATACTTGAAGTGAAATGCACTTTACAATTTTTAGCATGAACTTTTTCAAAAAAAGGTAACAAAAGAGAGACTTGAACTCAAGACCTCTTACTTAATAAGGCAAGTTTTAACCAAATGGTCTAATAAAAACTATTGTAATGTTCAGAAGGAGGATTGGGGGTGTTGTTGTTGTTGTTGTTGTCGAAGACGGCCTTGGAGAGCATGCTAAAAAAAAACTCTTTCCACACAAGAAAACAATTTCGCTTCTCGATGACAACAAGGGTTAGATCTCGGTTAGCTTACCCAGAAGATGCACCTTTTCCTATCTATTTCTGATTTTTTGAGATCGCACAGGGCGCAAGACAAATATCATAAGCATATCTAAAAGAGTAGAAACCCAGAAATAAAAAAATACAAACCAAAATAAAATCAAAATAAAACTTTGCAGAAATTTTAAAAATGCGTATTCAGGCTTTATACCTCCGGATCTGACTGTAATGGTCGTATCTTGGGAAAACGGAAACCTTTTCGAGTGAAAAGAAAAATGTTCCTAAATGAAACGAGTTCTATGGACGCAATGGAATAGTTCTCGCAGCCTAAAAATGTATGAAAATGCCAAAAAATGGAGATGAGGCAACTCGGATTCATGATCTCGATCTTCAACAGGAGAGGGTCTTCAAATAGGCTCTGATACCATGTTAGACAACACGGGTATTCCAACAGAGGAAGAAAACCTTTAGTAACCACTCACATAACTAGATCAAAGATCAACACACTGATGTTTTCACGTGGTAAAACCCCTACAGGGAAACATCCATGGCCCTAGCCAATGCGGCCACTTGGAGCAGTTTATTAATGCAAAGAAAAAGATTACAGAGAGATTTTACAATAGAGTTTCTCACAATCGATCATCGGAAAATGACCCTTCGTGCTCTTTAAATAGAGATCATGGACCAATCAGGTGTTAAGCCATGGATAAATGGCCATTAAGATTGAGGAGAGTATGAACCGTCAGATCACTCTATGTCGGGAACATATCGTGACCGTCGGATTTCCTAACTACAAATGCATGCTAATGCATACTAAAGAAACACACTATAAAACACACTTTTACCTAACGACACAATAGACCAAGTAGATCTTACTAACTCCTAAGTTTCTAAATATCCTAATAGTTTCCACGTAAAACAATGGTGTACTGTGTATGTGTATGATTGTTCATTTGTTCATTTATTATTTACTCTGTAGTTATTGGATGATAATGATACATTGATATAACACTTGGATTATATGGTTAAAAAGGATAACATTGCTCTATTATTGATTCACCCCTCCTCTCAGTAATACAACAACAATAGTGGAACTGTGTTCTGTGTCAATGATCTGTCTTCCCTTTTCTAGTTCTGACTTAGATTCATAACCCACATCTGATTCAAAGGCTTTCACTTCGGCCTCCAGTGACTACTTTGAGCAGGAGTCAATAGTGTTATGCCAAGGCATCTTATGGAAGTCGCACCATTTCCTGGTATCTTTCTTTGTATCTTTGGTGTCCTTCTTTTCTTACGGCTTGGACTGGTTGTCCTAATACTGTACATCTTTTCTATGTCCTTTTTTCTATGGGTTGGGGCCACCCTTTCCTATATTTTTCTATGATGGGTTCCCAAGCCAAAAATGTCGTGTCTTTTGTTCAAGATTCTACTCAATTTTGATGGCATATCGATAGGCCACGCCCAAGGACGAGATGTCCAAAAATTCCAATTTGGTCTGGATGTATCTATGTAGAGCACTGTGATACTTGAACACCAGATGTCGTTTTGAATATTTGATACCCAAATTGGTGCGCAAGGTATGGAAGATATTTGTGAACTCTTGCACTACTTGGTCTCTTTTTTGTTACAATGTGGTCCATTTGCTATATAGGTCGTCATAACTTCTGACAGGGTAGTGTTGTTCCTTAATAGAATCCCTGAAGGATTCCCAGGTGGTTTTGACTGTAAATAATGAGGGTTCCTCTGTTTCCTTTTTCTCACAGAACGTTTCCCACCAATCTTTGACATGGGGAATGGCTTTAAGGAGTGAAAAAATAATATTTTCTCTATTCGAAAAGTTATGGATAGAAAAATACCCTTCTAGTAGATTCAACCACTTGACTACAAAATCTGTGTCTATTTGACCTTCAAATATAGAAATATCAAAGTTTATTTATACCTTGAAGGGGGCATCGCCTCCGCTCGAGGAAGATGCATCACCTATTGGTAGTTGCCGAAGGATTTGCATGAAACTATCCATCATCTCGTTCCTCTGTTGCATGATGGATTCCTCAAGCAACATTTTGAAATCATCTATTGTCCTGTCATATTTCTTTTCTCCTGCCATGAGAGGTTTCTTGGGCGTACGAGAGATTTTATCGTCAAGAGAAGCAAGCTTGAGACCCAATTCTTTATACCCTGACTTCGTTGGGGACATGCATTAAGATGACAAGGAACATACCTCTCTGATACCACTGATCTGGATTTTATGAAAAGAATGAAATGAATACATATTATTAAAATATGCTTAACACAAAATAACAGAGATACAGTAAAACTGGTTTTCTATTCAATAAGGAAATAAGATGAAACTGTAAAATGCAGTGAAAAACAAGCTTGCTAGAATGGTGGCGACTTATCTCTGAGAAGAGATATGACGTATGCACTCATTCGCAAGAAGATTGTTATAATGAGGCTCTGAAGGCCTTTTACAATAAACAAGAATGTGAAAAACCCTGGACATCCAAAAACCTAACCCTAGGAGATAAAGCACCAAAAGTCACATGGGCCCCGTTTGGGTAAGTTAGTACATCAACTTCCCAGGGTCGTAACTTTTGCATACGATCTTTGTTTTAGGCACACGATAGCCTGTTGGAAAGGTCTAATTGAGAAGAAATTTTTTTGACTAGCCTAGTTCAATGCCTTTTGTAGTCACTTGGGCCCCAAATCCCCCAAAAACGTCGTTTAGGGCCTCACAATGGCCCCAGAAGTTTGGAACCCGAAAAACTGCCAAGGTGGAAAAATGTTTTTCGAACTAGTGGAATAGGTGGGTGGCCATCGATATCCACCTGGATCACACATTATTTTGAATCCATGTTTCGTGCATTCTCTCAAAATCTTTTTTGTTGGTAGGATTCCATACTTTATCTCCTGCATGTTTAATACACCACATGACAAAGCACAATCGATATAATTAATATAAAATTTTCTTTTTGTTTCATTAATTATAAAACAAGGTAATTTAAACAACATAGCTACCTACAAATTGTTCAATTAAAATTCCATACTTCAATATATACTCACAACCCATACTTAACCCAATGCTTATCAATTCATGGGTTGGTTCCTCTTTGTATGTTAGCACCTATTAGAAGATATCCATTGACAAGTGTAAACTAAATATTTAAATACAAATATCAAAAGAAACATGAAATCTTAAGAAAATGAGAAGACGTAAATGCTCACAAAGTTTGTGATCAACCCTTTATTCCTCATTATTTTGTCTTATGTGTTGAATGGGTTCTAGTTTTTTTTTTGCAACAAAATAATTCAAAATTAGTATTTCACCCAACAATTAAATTCGATGTACATAAAAGAATAAATAAATGATTACATACCTATGACACACATTGTAGTTGTGATGGATCCTCTTGCGACGAAATTATGTTCATTTATTTGACAATCTTATTCTACCCTTTTTTGGACATCTTTATCAGCATGTCTTGGTTTTCACCTCATCTGTCCTTTGGAATTTTCAAAATCTTCCTGGAAAAAAAATTTAGGAATCATCAGATATCAAAATTATGTAATTTTTACAAAATAAGATAATGTTGTGTATACTAACTTAATACACATTTGGGCATCAACCATATTTATATGCATAAGTGTTTCAACCATATTTATACATGTCAGTGCTTCAACCATATTTATATGCACCAGTATATTATAATAGTGTCGTTGTGAAATTGAAAACATTTTACAAATTTTTGTATTCAGCCATTGCTTTATGAATTAATAAAAACATGATTTTCTAAGTATTGTTTATTATGCACCGTCGACCTGTGAAAAAATTTAAGACATGGGAGTTTCCATATAAAAATAGTATTATTTTCATTTTAAACTCAACGATTCTCTTTGTAAGAAAATGTTCCTTGATGGTTATCTAGGTACAATGTGCACTGTCGATCGTGCTTTTTTTAAACATTATTTCTAGTTTAAATTAGGCGGTTTTATTGACATAAAAATATGCATTGGTGCTTTTCCTATGTACAGAGCACATTGGTGCTTAACCATGAAGGCATTTAAAAAAATTGACAAAGACAGGATGGTTTGGGATCCCTTGCAATAAGCGATTTCATTGCAACATATAGGATTCACCTATATATAAATAAACAAACCCTATAAAAAAAGTTTTCTTAAAAAAAAAAATCCTTGTGAAATATAGAAAGGGAAAGCAAAAAAAACAATGAGGAAATTAGGGATTCCAATACTAAAGGTAACTATGAAACATTTTGTTTTTGTTTGGGAATGCACTGAATATTGTTTGAATCAAATAGGGGAAAAATCAAGATGATTAATAGAATGAAATCATATACCTGAAATTATTGTTCTAGAGATTTGTATGTGATCTACAATAATCCTTTTTGAATTTGGATATTAAAAAAAAATCCACCCATTCTAAAGGCTTTGCTGATAAATATTTGTTGCACAAATCTCCCTTCTATATTTTCACAAAAAAATAAAATAATGAATACAATTTCCATTTATAACCACAAAAACTGAAATTACTACTCATTATTTCATTGTATATTTTGATGCATTGATGATAAATGCACACACTATTTTTTCTTCAAAACTTACATTTTTAGTGTGTTATATAGTGAGTAGCGCATTGGTGCGGTGTGTACATATAACACATCAATTTATCTTTTGTAATAAATTTCAACCCTTTGATAGTAAGCACATGTTATTTTTCTAACTTGTTTCATTCAGTGCACTATATAGTTATAAACACATCGGTGCAATGTGTAAGTAATAACACAGTAAAATAGTTTAATTTTCCAAATGAAAATACAAACATCCACATTTAAATTTTGCAGAGGTTTTTCTTTGTGAAGGCAATAACAAAGATCACTCTTTGGTACTTTCTCAATTAAATGCACCGGTAGGTTTGGTTTATCAAAATTCACTGAAGGGTCTTTATATGATTAAGTGCACCATCCATTTATAAAAGTTATTCAAAATTTTGTTTGAAGTTATTAGATTTTTCTATGCTTCCCAAGATGATAGTTTTGGTTCAAATGTAGGAAGAAAGGAATTATAATATTGAATGGTAATTTATTTAAATTCCATCTTATTCCATATCGTTGGAAGTCCTTCAATTTCTCTCACGCTGATTTAAGTATGTCTAGATTTTACCTATAATTCATTTATTTCATTGAATTTATGTTATATATGTAGGTGTTGTTGAATAACTATTCATTTAATTTTGCAGGATCAAGATTCAGGATCAAGTTCAGATGCTCAACATATTCTAGTAGTCCCAGAATTCTACAATCTCTTATCAGGAGAAAGATACAACAAGCATATGTTTGATGAAAATGAACAACTGCTTTACCCTACCAATCCTAACATGCCATCTTCTAGCAACTATCCTGGGTCAATGATATTTACATTGTGAATTAGATTTATTTTATCTAGAATCCCGTAGGGCATAAGAGAAACATGATTGAGTAATTGAATTTTTACATTTTCAATGGAACTAAGGTAAATGTATTTCTTAAATCGACATCTGGTTTATAAAGTGGTTGGTTTCATGTTTATTATTGGGAAAAAAATTCCATTCATCTAATAATTGTTTGGTATAATGTTTTAACATATTAAATGCATTGTATTACTAATATTATCGATCTCATGTTCAATATTTTTACAATCGGGATTCTTATGACAAGCAACTTGTGCACCACCTACCGTTACACCTGACTATCATGTCAAGTTGAAATCTAGTTGCTAAATGAGCACAACTTGAATAAGAAGCATACTAAGAATGGTTAAAACAACCACATATTCAATTCCCACTATGTCATGAGTCACCAATTCAAAACATCTTCAGTAACACTAGTTATTCACATGTTGGGGATGAAGACAATGATATAGAGGTTGGTATGGATGATTTCTTGTGGGATACCCAAGCCATGGAGGGAATTATTTTATATGCATTCCAACAAAATGAACTAGGGGATGATGTTGATGATGTAGATACCTTCTTTGAAATCTTGAAATATGCTTCCACCACCCCTCTCTTTGGTCAAGTACAAAGGTAAATTTCTATCTAATTGGGGACAAAAATGTTATTGTATAAGTTTAAACAAATGTATGATATGTCAAATGCATGTTTCTCATCAATTTTGAGGTAACTGACCATTAAGTATCCTAATTTTTTAAGGAATCTTATCACACAATGAAGGAAGAAAATGGTCGATTTTATTCATTCTTAGTGACAGTGTACATTTGTATTTCCTATTTATTTCATATTACTGAAAGATAAGGTACTTATGAGTGATAACGTATTTCCTGATAGCTACACAAATGGAAAAAAAATGATGAAAATTTTGGGTGTTGAGTACATATCATACCATGCATGTCCAAATGATTGTATTATATACAGAAACACATATACAGACAAAGAGATATGTTTAGAATGTGGGAATGATAGGTGCCATAAATAAAAAGGGGTAAGGAACATGGTCCTCGTCATAATATATTGAGGAACATGCCTATAATTCCAAGGATTCAAATGCACTTTTATTGAAAATAATTAGCCATGTTGCAGTTGTGGCATGCCTCACATATGAGTGAAACAAGAGTTATGCAAATCAAAACAAATTTAATAGCCATGAAGGATATAGAGGATACATGGCCTAACAAATTCAAGGATAAAGTACGGAGCCTATGATTGAGCATAGATATGGATGGAGTTAACATGTATTCCTTCCAAAACACTAACTATTATGTTTTGGTCAATGGTAGTGATCAATAGAAATAACCCCCATGGTTGTCTATGAAGAATGAACATCTTATGTTATCTCTTATAGTTCTGGGTACAATACAAGTGAATATAATGGATGTTTACCTCAAACCACTAATCAATGAATTTAAGAAATTATGGGAAGGGATACATGTACATGATGTATCAAGATCCATCCCAATGGAGAGGTCTTTTATGTTGTTGTAATTTTTCTAATAGAAATATGTCGTGGGATTTCAATATGTTTCATAATGATTTTATGTAAGCAATTTTCAGTATTAAATATCTAGTTAAGTTGTTGCACCAAGAGAAGCGAGGCGCTCTTATAGCCTTGGATATATGCTTGTAACACAATGGTGGTATTGGAAATTGTTCATTTAACTAGAAAACAATGTCAATTTTAGCAGAGGACTGATATGTACATGGTCCTTTTTTGACATGTCCATCATACCAATATGAATTTTGGGCTCCACACTCTTTAGTTTCTACTTACAATGCCAAATAGTGGTGGGATAAGATTTTTAGAGATGAAAAATGACATTGATGATTGTTCCTTTTTAAAGAAGGTTTTAACTAACATTGTTGAAAATGTCCATATAGAATTACATTCGGGGTGCATGAAGATAGATTGTCAAGCTATTTTAGATGAGATAAATCGTGATGGTCTTCAAGTCCTATAGTTGAGGAAGTCTCACCAATATACAAAATTCAATCAAGAAGGATGGAAATCTATTGACAAACAATTTGCACATAAACAACAAATGGTTGGTAAAGAGGTAAAACAATTTTGTTTCCCTAAACTTAGGTCATTTTTTTTTTCTAAGTTGTAGACATTAGTATCATTTTCATTGATCTAATCATTTTTTCATGTTGTAAAGATAAAGCATGATGGTGGAATAATTTGTCTTGTTCTTCTCGGATTTGAGAAAATGACCAGCACTATAGTTCCATTTTTTTATACAAAGGATCACAATATGATTTGCAACAAGCATGAAAATAACATGGACTCTTGTGGAGTAATGTGAACTCCTGGAAAATAAAATCATTATTATGGATCATTGTCAACTACTTATAATGAATTGCATTCAACTTTTCTGCAAGTTCTATGGCAAGAGGTCTTCACTGGATCCTTGAAATATTATATTTGGATTTGATCGAAGAGAAATAGGTTGTCAATACCTTTACAATCATCAAATATTATCTATGATATAGAGAGGGTTTCAGTAATTGAATTTAGGAAGTTGGAGCACAGGGAAACATTATATCAAGTGGTATCTACTTTGGATTGGACTTCTAATATTCTTTCTGAAATTTGATACCCATTAAAATATAATATATTTTCTTTCTTATATATGTTGTACAATACACATGTTGAAATGTTGATTTTTATTTTCTATAGGTAAGAGTACAAGAAGAGTATTCATATATAGAGATGGACTACTGATCCGAAAATCCTTAGATGCTAAATTATTATTTAACCACACATGCTAACATCTAACCTGATTCAGAATATTTCTTGATCATATTGACGAGTTTGCAGAACACTTGTGAATATTTTACTTATCCAAAACTTCATGAAATGATGAATAATTTGCAAAATAATGTGAGATGACAAAAAAACAAAACAACCAATAATACTAGATTTGATGGTGGAGTTCATCTCTCCTAGGATACATCTCCAAGCCCCCTTCAATAATGAGACTGCTCTTCATTAATCTCAAATATAAAAAATTACAATGAAAATGGACTTACAAATCTAATATTGAAGTCACTCTTCAATTATGTTGATAGAACCAAAAAATAAAGGTTACCATTGAATTCCTCTCGAAATTCTAAGAAAAATGAGTATAAACTCAACTATATTCTGAACTGGCTCAAAATGGCTCCTTTCTTCATGCAAAACAATGCACTCAAATTATCATACAAGGAAATCTGAACTAAGATCTTCATAGACAAATATTTAGCAAAAAACAAACACCATCATCATGATCCTCTCGAAAAAATGAGACACGTGACTATAAACATGACTATGGACATGGTGCTCAATGGCACACAAAAAAATGCAAACCCATAACTAGGCACCTCATGGAACACAAATTGAGACATCGTATTGTACCCTCGCATGAAATTATATGTCTCGTACTCCATACTATACCCCTCTATCTCTTTGTCTCTTCTTGAAATATGTTCCCTTTAAATAGCCTAGGTCGGCCAAAATAGTGGCCCGACCTTGGCACAGACTTTGCATCAAATTAAATTTGTTTATGTTGGAATCCCTTAATAAGTGGAACCTTGGGTGCGTTCGTTAAAAAATCGGTTTGTGGGGAGGAGGTGACGTGCTCAAACCCACGGTCCTCTCCCCTTTTTTCACCTTTTTTGCAACTATATGATATATATGGTATTATTATTGGCATATAGTTATTAACCCCCCATGATCATTGGGCATTGGTTGTATTGGATACAATAAAAACCATGGGTCGGGGGATAATACCTCGACTCTTTCCTCACCGAATAAAACAATTTTAAACTTAAATACAATTTACCTCGTATGACTATCAATTCAAAACTCTTGGCATATTGGTAAGTTGGTATGCTTTCATATAGGAGGTCGATGACCCTATCCTTGTCACACACCATAATTTTTGGAATATACAAACAATAAAAGTCCAATGGGAGGCTTCCACGTGGCATCTTCTTATTGGTCCAACTATGCAAACTATGCCACATGTAAAATTCAAATTAGTTCACCTTGGACTTATATGATCGCCACATCACATGACCAATCGGATGTATGACCTGCCAACTCAGGTTGCTACCTTCCACATGTCATCTTGTGGTGTTGTCACATCAGCCTTGTACGATATTTACAGATGTGCCATCTGTCACCCTTCCAGTGGTGCCACATGTCACCCCTTTATGACATGTTTACCTTGTTTGACCAAAACTTTGAAGATTCATAAATTTCTCGTACGTTGTTCGTTTGAGGTGATTCATGCGTCATTGGAAAGCTCTTGCCGAGCTCTACGTAATGAATTTTTTTTCAAAAAAAAATGAGATGATCAATTTTTAAGAATTTCTGGATCCTCATGGATCTCTTTGAGTGTTATGTATCCTCATGGATCACAGCTTCCTAGTGAAGAAAGTTTGGTCCTCCAAAAGTGTAGATATTTCAACAACTTAGTGATGATAACTCTTTCTCACTCTTCCACCTTGTTGAATTGATTTTCAAAGTTTATTGAACAAATTAATGATGATAAGGCTTCTTCACTCTTCCACCTTGCTGAAATTTGTCTGATTTCCATCTTAGTCTTGATATTATGCATCTTCATCTTGGATACCAATTTGATCTCCTTCCTGAAATTTCATAAACATAAGGAAAACCAAACTATATCAATGTACTTTTGTCTTCTTCTCTGGAACATGGATTTTACTCTGGCTCATGTAAATAACTCTGACTCTAGCTCTTTGCTCAAGGATATTGGCACTAGTCTATGGATATAGATCTAGCTCTATTTCTAGATAATTGGTTCCTTCATCACAAAATTCTACTCACTAAATCTCTGCTCTATAATAGCCAAATATGAATCTTGACTCAACATCCACTCCCATCACCTTCTTTGTTGAAGATAGTCCATCTTAGCAATCATGAAATCAATTCGAATGGTGATCTATACCTCACCCATCTGGATTAACTATTCATGTACTATTTATGTATCTATATGAGTCTATTGAATGAATTTCATGTTCATTTCATCTCTCCTTCTCTAAAATCAAACCCAAACATGTTTTCCACAAACACCTGTACCTCTTGACTTTCTTCTACTCAAGGTATCTACATGAATATGGAATAACATCTTGAATATGTTCATGGCATAAGCATACATATTTACAATTATTTTACCTTTCATCTTCACATGAAGAATATTATTTATTTACCATCTTTAGGAAGACATTGCATAACTATGATGCTCTTTCTGCTCTCAATCTACATGTTTCAATTGTTTGCATTCTTATGTTCCTTCACCTTTGATACTTCAAAATAATAATGATATTACATAGACATTTTGATTCATATGTATTTATTTAGATGATAATAAGAAAAATATAATAACAATTGTCTACACTAGTGTCTAAGGACTTTATAAATCCCTATAAGATCCCTCTTGCTCTCTGTTTTCACCAAGAGTGCATAATAAAGCCCAAATATTTAGAAATCTCTAAAAGATTCCTCTCACTCTCAAATTTCACCAAGAGTAGATAATAAATCCCAAGGCTTTAGAAATCCTTGAAAGATTCCCTGCACTCTCAAAATTCTCTAAGGAGTGGCTAACAAGCCCTCTATTACAAAAAATGAAAATAGAATTTTACAAGGTATTTACATATGCATACTAACATTTTTTTTTTACAAATACGCATATTTACAAATTATTTCCAAAATAGTATATTTTCCGGTACCTATCCAGGGACAAAGATAGGTGGCTTCTTCATGGACTCATTCTTCCATTAATACTGGAAGGAGTCTCACAGCGTCATGTCTCTAACAATTCCTCTGACGATGAATCTGAATATTACATTGGATCTGATGTTGAATCCAAATATCCATTGGATCAAATTATAGGTTTTTCAAGAAACCTATATAGTCTCTCTTTATGAACACCAAGCACCACTGTTGTGTCCTGAGTAGCTTTCTTTGAATACACTAGTACTTTTCCACCATGGAATGCAACTACATATCCTTCATCTTCAAAAGTTGAAACTTAGAGTAATTTTTCTTTCAATTCTAGAACATATAACATATTTTCTATTCCCAGAAATCCTCTTGACTCGAGCTAAAATCTTACATATCCAAACCCTCTTACTTCTCGTTTGGTGTTAGTTCCAGATACTACATAGAAATCTATGTCAGTTTATGAGAAAGTAAGTAATACTCATCTCATTCATATCATGTGGCGATATGATACACTTTCCATGAACCATACCTTGATGTATTCATACATTACATTGTTAAGACCAACCATCAAGAAGAATTGTTTGTCGAATATTTCAGCAAGACTATCAACTTCACTTGGGGCTGCTAGCTATTTTCTTGTAAGTGCCTTTACATATTCATGGTTATGCTTTGGACACAAATATGGATAAAGTGTCCAACACTTCTTTATCCGATGTCCACTCTTACCACAACAAGAGAAGAAGTTCTTGGTCATTTCTTGGGACTACAATCCTTTCTTGTCAGTTTTCGTATTCTTCTCTCTTGGAAAATGACCTTTTCCTCTAGCCTTCTTCTTGGATAGATTTTCTCCATTTGAATTTCTCCTTACTTCAGTCATCCTAGAGAATAATCCATCTTGAGGAGGAGAAGAAGAATATGATAAACCATATTCCTCAGTTATTATCTGTAAACCTTTCATAGGAGATAGTCTCTCTTGCATAAGATATTTTTTATCCTCCACTTGCCCAACTTCATAGAATGGTGCCAATATCTAGTCCTTAGCCTGCAACTCTCTTTCTAATTCATGAATAATACCTCTAAGGAATTATTGATGACATATCAATCGATCTTGAAGCCTTTGTTTCTCCTCGATAGAGATTGTAGTTGCATCCTTAATTCATAATTCTCCTTCTAAATCTATTGGTTCATGTCCCTCTAGGCCCTTAACTTCATGAGAAATTTACTCATGTTTTCCCCTACAACAAAGAGATATTAAACAAGGAGTCTTCAAACACCTTCACCAACTTGAGTCTTGGACCTCATCACATTCACTTGCAAACACTTGTCAAAACCAGCTTTGATACCAACTTGATCTGAAAATCCTTAGATGCTAAATTATTCTTTAAACACACATGTTAACATTTAACCTGATTCAAAATATTTTTTGATCATATTGACAGTTTTGCAAAACACTTGTGAATATTTTACTTATCCAAAACTTCATGAAATGATGAATAATTTGCAGAATGATGTGAGATGACTGTTAGGACCACACAATGTACCTTTTTGCCTATACTTTTTGCCACTATTATACTCTTGATCACCCATATTTAAACTCATACTATCACTTTATCTGATCATTCCAAAGGTATACAACGTCCCTTCTCATTACTATACGTTTA
>SNQJ01S0045456.1:104688-123468 GCA_010110895.2 Picea sitchensis
ATTTTAATATGGTATTTTGGTAGATGAATAAAAGACTGCTTTGAGTATCCGTCTCTAGCTTTCTCGTTTCAGGGGAATCTTGTGAGAAGGGAGGGCCCACCTTCTTCACAAGATTCACCCGTTAGTTTTAGAGTGTGTTAGTACAATTTCTGTTTATGCTTTGATTAAATTTTGTTTGCTGAAACACTACTTTTAATGAATTCCGCTTTGCTGAAACACTATTGAACTCTGTCTTGTTAAAGAACTTAGTTTCTAATTCTTTTTAGCAGCAATCTTGTGTGATGATTTTCTGCAATTGTGTTAACCAGAGACTGGGTTAAGGGTTCCTACTCAGAAAGGAAGGGATCAACATATCTTGTTCTCTGTAGATTTCAATTACTTTTGCAAGTGTGTTAGCCAGAGACTGGGTGAAGGGTTCCTTCTCAGAAAGGAAGGGATCAACATATCTTGTTCTCTGTAGATTTCAATTACTTTTGCAAGTGTGTTAGCCAGAGACTGGGTGAAGGGTTCCTGCTCAGAAAGGAAGGGATCAACATATCTTGTTCTCTGTAGATTTCAATTACTTTTGAAAGTGTGTTAGCGAGAGACTGGGTGAAGGGTTCCTGCTCAGAAAGGAAGGGATCAACATATCTTGTTCTCTGTAGATTTCAATTACTTTTTCAAGTGTATTAGCCAGAGACTGGGTTAAGGGTTCCTACTCAGAAAGGAAGGGATCAACATATCTTATTCTCTGTAGATTTCAATTTCTTTTGCAAGTGTGTTAGCCAGAGACTGGGTTAAGGGTTCCTTCTCAGAAAGGAAGGGATCAACATATCTTGTTCTCTGTAGATCTCAATTACTTTCACAAGTGTGCTAATCAGGGATAGGGCTTGAGGTTCCTGCTTAGAAAGGAAGGAATTAGATGGCCTTGTTCTTTGCTAGATAGAGTTAGCTTTCTCTGCGTTACTGTTTTCATGAAAGAGTGTTAATCAAAAATAAAGTACTGAAGTCTCTGTTTGAGAATACGGGTCCTGTTCTCTGGTTACAGAATAGTTGTTTTTTCCTGTTGCAAGTGTTATTTTAATGTAATCCAGGATTCTTTAGATTAATCTTTAAGATCTGCAATAGGTAGGTTGCTTTCTAGTGATTTAAATTATAACTTCAGTTCATTCAAGGCAAGTGTCATTAGTATAGTTTCTCTTACTACAACTCTAAGTTGCTTTTGGAATTGAGCATATATAGTGCGTGGTTATCTTTGAAATAAACAGACTTCCCTGGGTTGACAATTTATGTATCACTTGATTGTTTGAATCAATTAAGAAATTATAGTGACCAACATTTTGGCGCCGTTCCCAGGGAAGATAGCTATAGATTTCAAAAGCACTTATGATTTCTTTTCTTTAGATAAAAAGATTGCATGAAAGACCCCAAAGATACTGACCCTACAGGTGGTAAGGGAAAAGGAAAAGGAGGAAGAAAGACTTACATTGACGAGATCTTATCAAAGTCTGAATCTGCTGCTCAACGACCAAACCTTCGAAAACAAAAGTCCCAGCCTTCATTTCAAGCAATTTTTGGAACAGGGAAAGAAGTTTGGAGTCCTGAGACAGTCCAAGAGCCAGCAGGAAACATTGAGGACAGAGCAAGCGCAGCAGGGGAGCAGACAGAAAACATGGATGAGTACAATGAAGAATTGCATCACGAAGAACAGGAAAGTCCTGAAGAAGAGGTAAATGATGAAAACTCCTTCTCTACATTAGGATTTCCTATTGGCAATCTCCCTAGAGGAGTAGCCCCCATGAAAAATATTCCACTCTCAGCATTACCCAATTTTCATGGTTTATCTTCAGAGGATCCTGATGAATTTATTTTTGAGTTTGATATATTATGCAGAAGTTATGATTACGTTTCTAATGCTCAAAAATTAGAGTTATTTCCAGCAACACTAAAAGGGAATGCACTAAGATGGTTTATGAGTCTTGGAAGCCATGTAATCACAACATGGGACCAAATGAAACAGAAATTCTTGAACAAATACTAGGACTACTGTCGAACAAGGGAAAAGAAGGAGGAGCTATTTAAAATGATGCAGAAAGAAGACGAGAATCTGGAGGACTTTGTAGAAAGGATACAATACAATCTACAAAGATCCAGTCACCCCAATGTAAGTAAAGACATTCTTAAAACTATATTATTAAAAGGGGTAAGGGATGNGGACCAATGATGCTGAAACACAAAGGAAGCCGTTACAGTCAGTGGTCAACATGCACCAACCGTCGCTCCTACAAGAATGTTGACACAGTCAAGAGCGCAATTCACGTGGCTGAAATAGCCCATGAATTGCGATGTTGAAACAACAATCAACAACAACGAGAAGAAGTTGTTATTCCAGCCGTAACATCAATACCTCATTCAACACCTATAATAGTATTCTGTTGCGCGGGACTAGGACATCCTATTCTGGTTTAAAAAGTAGATCCGACTAAAGATAGGACTCAGATACACACCATGATTTTTGATCAATTGTATCGAAGGGGTTCCCTCTTTAAATAAGAAGAAATCATCATTCGAGGGATCCAAGTTTTTATGTATTAAGAAAGCTTCAGAGAGAGGGACATACTTCAATTCCAGATTTTAATATGGTATTTTGATAGATGAATAAAAGACTGCTTTGAGTATACGTCTCTAGCTTTCTTGTTTCAGGGGAATCTTATGAGAAGGGAGGGCCCACCTTCTTCACAAGATTCACCCGTTAGTTTTAGAGTGTGTTAGTACAATTTCTGTTTATGCTTTGATTAACTTTTGTTTGCTGAAACACTACTTTTAATGAATTCTTCTTTGCTGAAACACTATTGAACTCTGTCTTGTTAAAGAACTTAGTTTCTAATTCTTTTTAGCAGCAATCTTGTGTGATGATTTTCTGCAATTGTGTTAACTAGAGACTGGGTTAAGGGTTCCTACTCAGAAAGGAAGGGATCAGCATATCTTGTTCTCTGTAGATTTCAATTACTTTTGCAAGTGTGTTAGCCAGAGACTGGGTGAAGGGTTCCTGCTCAGAAAGGAAGGGATCACCATATCTTGTTCTCTGTAGATTTCAATTACTTTTGCAAGTGTGTTAGCCAGAGACTGGGTGAAGGGTTCCTGCTCAGAAAGGAAGGGATTAGCATATCTTGTTCTATGTAGATTTCAATTACTTTTGCAAGTGTGTTAGCCAGAGACGGGGTTAAGGGTTCCTGCACAGAAAGGAAGGGATCAACATATCTTGTTCTCTGTAGATTTCAATTACTTTTGCAAGTGTGTTAGCCAGAGACTGGGTGAAGGGTTCCTGCTTAGAAAGGAAGGGATCAACATATCTTGTTCTCTGTAGATTTCAATTACTTTTGCAAGTGTGTTAGCCAGAGACTGGGTGAAGGGTTCCTGCTCAGAAAGGAAGGGATCATCATATCTTTTTCTCTGTAGATTTCAATTACTTTTGCAAGTGTGTTAGCCAGAGACTGGGTTAAGGGTTCCTGCTCAGAAAGGAATGGATCAACATATCTTGTTCTCTGTAGATTTCAATTACTTTTGCAAGTGTGTTAGCCAGAGACTGGGTTAAGGGTTCCTTCTCGGAAAGGAAGGGATCAACATATCTTGTTCTCTGTAGATCTCAATTACTTTCACAAGTGTGTTAATCAGGGATAGGGCTTGAGGTTCCTGCTTAGAAAGGAAGGAATTAGATGGCCTTGTTCTCTGCTAGATAGAGTTAGCTTTCTCTGCATTATTGTTTTCATGAAAGAGTGTTAATAAAAAATAAAGTATTGAAGTCTCTGTTTGAGAATACGGGTCATGTTCTCTGGTTACAGAATAGTTGTTCTTTCCTGTTGCAAGTGTTATTTTAATGTAATCCAGGATTCTTTAAATTAATCTTTAAGATCTGCAATAGGTAGGTTGCTTTCCAGTGATTTAAATTAGAACTTCAGTTCATTCAAGGCAAGTGTCATTAGTATAGTTTCTCTTACTACAACTCTAAGTTGCTTTTGGAATTGAGCATATATAGTGCGTGGTTATCTTTGAAATAAACAAACTTCCCTGGGTTGACAATTTATGTATCACTTGATTGTTTGAATCAATTAAGCAATTATAGTGACCAACAATGACAATGCAAAAAATAAAAAAACTAATAAAACAAGATTTGATGGTGGAGTTCACCTCTCATAGACTACATCTCCAAGTCCCCTTCAACAGTGATAATGCTCTTGAAATTAATCTCAAATATCAAAAATTACAATGAAAATAGACTTACAAAGCCAATCATGAAGTCACTCTTCAATTTTTCTACTCAAACCTAGAAACAAAGGTTACCATTGAATTCCTCTCCAAATTATGAGAAAAATGAGTATAAAATCAATTGTTTTCTGAACTAGCTCAAAATGAGTCCCTCTTTCACGCAAAACAATACACTCAAATTCTCTTACAAGGAAATAAAAACTAAGATCTCCATAGACAACTTCTTATCACAAAACAAACACCATCATCATGCTCCTCTCTAAAAACTAATACAAACAAGTATAAACATGACTATGTTTGGACATGGTGCTTAATGACACACAAAACAATGAAAACCCATAACTAGGCATCTCCTAGAATGCAAATCGAGACACCGTACTATACCATGGCACAAAATTTATGTCTCATACTCTGTACTGTACCCATTTTTCTCTCTATCTCTTCTCAGAATATGTACCCTTTAAATATCCTATGTTGGTTAAAACTATAGCTCGACCTTGGTGCGGATTTGGCATCAAATTAAATGTATTTATGCTAGAATCCTGTAATAAGTGGCACCTTGGGCACATTGGTTAAAACATTGGTTTGTGGGAGAGGAGGTCATGGGTTCAAACCCATGGACTTCTCCCCTTTTGGTGCCTTTGTTTCAACTAGATGATATATATGGTATGTTTGTTGGCATATAGTTATTAACCCCCCACTATCGTTGGGCGTTGGTTGTATTGGATAGCATAAAAACCATAGGTCGGGGGATAATCCCTTGGCTCTTTCCCCATCACATAAAACAATTTCAAACTTAAATATAATTTATCTCATATGACTATCAAGTCACAACTATTGGCATATTGGTAAGTTGTTAGAGTTTCATATAGGAGGTCAAGGGTTTGATCCTTGTCACTCACCATAATTTTTGGAATATACAAACAATAAAATGCCAATTGGAGGCTGCCACGTGGAAGCCTCTTATTGGTCCACCTGTGCAAACCATGCCATGTATGAAATTCCAATTAGTCTACCTTCGACTTGTATGATCGTTATGTCACCTACCCAGTGGGATGTATGACCTGACAACTTAGCCTACTACCTTCCATGTGTCACCTTATGGTGCTGCCACATCAATGCTATACGATATCTACAAATGTGCCACATGTCACCCTTCCAGTGGTGCCACATGTCACCCCTTTTTGACTTTTTTTCCTTACTTGACCAAAACTTTGAAGAGTGATAACTTTTTCATACAACATTTGTTTGAGATGATTCACATGCCGATGGAAAGCTCTTGTCGGGCTCTATGCAATGAAGTTTTTTTTTTTAATGTTTGAGATGATTAATTTTTGAGCATGTTTGGATCCTCCTCAATATCTTTGAGTGTTCTGGATCCTCCTGGATCAACTGACGTTATGCATTTGGGCCATGTTCTTCAAAATCAATGTTAAATGTGAGTCATCCTTCTAGTCTTATAGGAACAGTAAAAGGTTGTGGTTCTAGTTTGGTGTCCACTCAAACAAATGTCAATTCTTACTCATTTAAGATACTAAAATGTCATGAAGGATTGGGCATTCAGAGAGATGTTTGCAAAAGAGAAGGTTACAGGAATATCAAGGAAGCACTACATTCTATTGTAATGAAATTAGTCTCTAGTTTTTTTGGAAATCTTGTTGGCATGGACCTAAAGAAGTGGCTAAATTCTCATAAGAAATGACAATTGAAGAAGGTATTCAATAGGGCATTTTTAAGAATGGGATTAATAATACAAAATAATTGGTTTTGGGTGTTTTCTTGATAGACAAAATTTTGGTTCTTGTAGATGTTAAATGTTAAGTGGTGGTCAAAACAAAGTTCTAATTTACTCTATTATTTAAGGGGAAAGATGGTGTTGGATTATTTCTTATTTATTTTTTGAAATGGCGTTTGATAGGTTGTTGGTTCCAAAACTACCGATGGAAATAATACTGGATATTTTATGTTTGGTTTTCAAGAGTATCCTTTCTCTGATTTTTAAACTAGTTTAGGGAAAACGAGAAATTTTCTAGTGAAACCCCATCCATCTTGTCATGAAGGCATGGCTACATATTCAAAGAAACATGGTTCTTGCAATCTAGGTTATGATGGCTATTTTCCATATAGTATTGAAGGAAGTTCACGATGTTCCAAGAGAAATATGAACTTTATGTCCAAATCCACATAATCTAATTTACACATTCTTATTGAAAATATTTAAACCACTAATTATGAGGATCCTCCACCACTTAAACTTAAAGAGGGTTTGATGACAATTCAATATTGTTATAGAAATAGATACACCTTGGTTAAACCATCCAGAAGCATGTCAAATATGATGAAGTATGTTGCTTTGGCAGTTTTTCGACCATAATTGTTGAAGGTTGTTTTCAAATCATGTCATGTAGTTATTCTTGCATAAATTCAATAAAACCTAACCCAATAAACACTTAGAACACTAGTACATACACTAACCTAAAAAAATAGGCTTTATATGAGATATGTCAAATATGAAATTTATTTTAAGTTATGTTAATCTTGGGGTTAATAACTTCATGGTTCATTTTACATCATGAGGGTCCACATTAAACCAAAAAAAAAAAACATAATTATAACCCTTCAAATTTTTATGATAATAATAGGGCGATTTGTTTCAACTGTACAAGGGCATAATATACATGTGTACATATATAATTGATAAGTGATAGTAGGCATATTAAGAAGAGTATCTAGATTAAAGTAACATGAAATTGTGTATCAACTCAAGATGGAATGTACATGTATCCTTTCCCCTCTTGTTTACATCAAAACGTTATTTTTTTTTAATTTAAACGATACATTCGTTGAACATATGACGAAACTTGTGGACCTTTCTGTCAATTTACCAACGCAAACCGATGGAATTTTTAGTCACTGGTACAACAACTTCGTCAGTAATCCATCCATCTACTAATGCGAACAGACGAAGTTTTTCATCATTTACAGTGGTAATTCGTTGGCTATCTATTGATCTATTTGACGGTTGTCCATCGGAAGTTCGACGGCCTTGTGACGGACCGAGAAACCCATTTCGACAGAAAAATTGGTGGTCAATTCGACGTATATCTGTTGGACTTCTATCACACATCCGACGCACTTTTGATGAACTACCGACAAACATATGACATACATAAGACGAATTATCGATGGATTTCTGAAGTTGATAACTGTTGGAATTCTGACCAAGACATAGTTTCGTCACTAGTTCGATGACCATTTCGCAACGAAAATGAGTTGAATGATTCATCGTATGTGTAACATTTTTTTGGCACAAATTCATCAATAAATTATCGAAAATCAGACCCAATGTACTAGTGTAAGTGGAAGTAAAATTTTCACTTTAAACATGGGAAACCTACATAATCGAAGTAGAAAGTCTTTGAAGAAAGAAAAACCCATTGAAAAGGTAATTCAGGAAAGAGAAAAGGTAAGGATAGATATGATAAAACACATGCTTTAGGGTAAAATTGTCAATGTCCCTGAATATCTTTAGGAGGTGAGTTGCAACTCGTTATAAAACTCTAAATGGGGCTTGGATGGATGAATCAATGTTTTTTGGAATTCTGACACTAGATTATAGCAAGCGATGCCCCTCCCTTGTGTTTTCGTTGTTTGGAAAATGCTTGTTTGAGGATCTTTGGAACTAGGGTTTTTCCATAGTTTTGCTAAGTAAGGGACAATGAAATTTATAAACTAGGGTTTTATTTATAAAAAAATTATCTCACGTGATTTTAGGGAATGTGGTCATATGGGACTTGGCCAAAAAGACTTGTGGGAGCTTATGCAACTCAATTATTCTTCTAGTCCTAAATTTTATTCTCCCAGAACAAATTGTCAATATGTCCCGAAATGGATTTAGAAAGCGAATTTCAACTTGCCATAAAAATCTAACAGGGGTTTGGATGGACTCACCATTAGTTGTGTTGGACTCATGACACTAGATTACATCTAGGGGCACCCCTCTCCCATGATTTTGTTTCTCGGAAAATTCTTTGTTTGAGAATCTCTAGAATTAGGATTTTTCTCGTAAGGGTTTTGTTTCCTTTCAAAAGAATGCAAAATCATAATCCTTTAGTATTATCATAATGTTGAATACTCCAAATTTACTCAAATAAGGAAGTAATAGTCAAGAGATATTGTAACTTTAGGATAGGAGGTACATGACAGGCATGTGAATTTCCTCCCTAGGAACCTATTAAGGCATCAACTAGCCCTAATTGTAGATTTGATCATGGAATGTTATGGTTTAGTTTTGTCATGCTTGGTATCCTTCTCTCCTACTCTAATGTCACTTAGCTCGTTCCAAGCCTAAAACTTGCTTCAAAACCAAATAAGATAACCACGAAGGAAAAATATGTGATACATAAGGTTTACAATTTTTATTTTAAATCAATTTATTTTAAAAAGGAAGTCAAGACATATCTAAAAGGTTTACATTGCTCACTTGGGAAATGCATGTCCTCTCCCAAGTAATCCATGATGCCAAAATATAACTTTTTCATTTCAGTGAGGCCATAGCACTCTCCAATTTTATATTACATTAATGTACAATAGATATTCATGTACTCTCCATGTTCGTAATGTATATCTGGAGATGACTAAAATTAATTGGTTAGTGCAATCAACGATTCAACATAATGGAGTTCTCTAAAGTAATAAGTAAATTTATATATTGTTGATCATGGTGTTCTATTGTATCATTTTGAAGGTGAATTATGTAATTGATAGTATAACCCATGTTTATGTAAAAGGGAATTTGTAACATATATGTGATAATGGGTTTAGGAACAAGTTGTGAGAAAAGTTGAATTCCTACATTTGAGTTTGGCTATGTGTTGTTGTTGACATTGGGAATTTCCTTGGGTTATTTGGTTGTATGAATTGTAATCAGATACAAGAGCTTCAAACCTATATTGATATTGATATTAGTTCTAGAGTATATTAATCGAATCATATTTTTGTTGTCGTGTTATTTTTCTCTTTCTGAGATTAATACCTTTTTGTTAATGGATTATGTATTTGCGTTGTTGTTTCTAGCTTCATAAAAAAAAATTGAATTTTGAATGTTCAAGTGGATTTCATATTTTTGTTGTTTCTTCCATTATGTTTGGTGTGCATTTGAGAGGTATCTTGCAACTACATCATATGGGATTGACACTATTTTTTGTAGTGCCACACTTTCTTGTCAATTCATAGTATTGCCATCATGGCTAGCATCATTATATATGGAGTTCATAAATCACATGGGTCAAACAACATTGTGAAAATTCATCACTTCTTATGCATGTAAATTGGATATTACACAATAGGACGTAACCACTCTTCAAGTATGCATGACATGTTTTGTAGTGTGAAACGGGAAGTTGATAGTATATGTACTTAATATATGGTGCATGTGTAGTCATGTGGTGGATGAAGTGCAATGTGACATTTGTGGTACTCATGGTGCAACTATTGAATGTGACATATAGGTGGTGCAAGTGGCACAAAGTGTGTGCATGTAGTGTTTATTAAACAAGTATGTGTTGATGAAGTGCAATAGTCTTGTGGCAGATGAAGCACAATGTGGCATCTATGGTGCTTATGGTGTAGCTATTGTTTGTGACATTTAGGTGGTGCAAGTGGAAAAAAGTGTGTGCATGTGATGGTTATTTCACAAGTATGTGTTGAAAATAGGGTGCATGTATAGTCTTGTGGTGGACAAAGCACAATGATGCATATGTGGTGCTTATGTTGCAGTTGTTGAGTGTGACATCTAGGTGGTGCAAGTTGCATAAAGTGTGTGCATGCGGTGGTTGTTACACAAATATGTGTTGAAAATAGGGTTCATGTATAGTCGTGTGGTGTACGAAGTGCAATGTGGCATCTATGGTGATTATGGTGTAGCCATTGAGTGTGACATCTAGGTGGTGCAAGTGGCACAAAGTGTTTGCATGTGGTGGTTATTGCACAAGTATTTGTTGAAAATGGGAAGCATGTATAATTCTGTGGTGGAAAAAGCACAATGTGGAATTTGTGGTGCTTATTGTGTATCTATTGAGTGTGACATCTAGGTGGTTCAAGTGGCACAAAGTGTGTGCATGTGGTGGTTATTTCACAAGTATGTGTTATGTGTTGTGTATGCTATGGTGTTAGTAAGGTCATTTACTTCTATATTGATATTTATAACACTAATGTATGTTAGTTTCATGCAGTACCCTTAGCTCCCGCACATACATTGTCATGTGATAGGAGGCACTAGACTATACAAACAATATTGTGTGGAAAAATGCATCCAAACATGAAGGGTTTTTGAGTTGACAATGCTCCTAGGAGGGTATGTCTAACCCAAAAATGACCACAAAGTAAGATGTATAAGAATGATAAGTATGTATTGAGTTGACCTAAAATTCAATAAGTTAGGACTTAACAATCATGAAGGTAAATCTAAATCCTTGTTTCACCACCTTTTGATCCTTAAACATCGTTAAGATTTGTGTTTAAATCATTATATGCCACTTGTTATAATTGCTGTGAAAACAGTGTCACACTTTTCAATGTATAGCACTTGACACTTGTTAGATTCAAATTGTGATAAATTTTGTATTGGTGTGGAAATTGAAAAGACACTTGTAAAGTGTGATATCACACTTCAAAAACATGCATGTTAACAAGGCCACTTGGAAATCATACACATTAGTGATGACACTTGACAAGAATGAATACTAGTTATGACACATGGAAATCATGCACATTACTAATGACACTTGGAAAAACATCCACATTGGATATGAAGCTCAAAAATCACTCAACGTTGTTATTCTCTCATTGGCAATGCTCCCATTAAATTTTCCAGCAAGCTTGTAACAATTTTGTTCCATCCAATTTATATTAGTTTATCCCTATGCTTTATCATAATCATTGGTTGTACCGTGTTTAATGCATCAATGTGCCAATGGTTAACTCAACATCACCCCACATTGATAGATCATTTTTTCCCACCTTGTACTCCCCCAATCATCCCAACAATCTTGTTTTTTTGTAGGTACTCCAGTCTCCCACTATTTTTGTGGTCATCTGTGGTTCTTTTTAAAGGGATACCCTTCAACGAACAAACCTTCATGAAACAATGAATTTTTTTGGTGATTTAAATGAATTTAAACCAAGTGAATGGAAGCATCAACCAATCATAAGTCATGAGTTCCAAACCAATCTAGTGAGACCAATCATGGAAATAATTTAAATCCTCATTCTAGAAAATATCTTCCCTAAAATTAACCCATCACATCGCATATGTAGTTTTCAAGTGAGAATAGATCCAACCCAAGAGATTCAATAAGTATACTAATGACTAGTGGCTATCATTGGATTGCCACCAAGGTAGTAACTTACGTAAGAGGCTAAATAGGATATGGAGACTCAAGTCCCAACAAAATACTTAATTGTATAAGGTGAAGGCCATACATAAATATCCATTTGAATATAAAAGGTAATGTATTGCATGAAATTAGGTGCTTAGAAATAAGTCCCTGGGACAAAAACTAAAATACTTGGGCATGCCTTAACCCAGATTCTACCTATGTTGAAAGAAATAAATTTCCAAAATAACCAAGTATTGGGCCTCTAGATTTTGGGATCAGTTTCTTCCCTTAAGGTAATGATTCTAGTAGATACACACCTATGGGTCATTATTATTAACATGACATGGCATGTTATTAGAATTAACATGTATATCATGTTTGGAAAACAATAAATAAATATTTTTCTAAGAATGATCAAAATTGAACTAATTTTTGACAATATGGCTCTCTAATATGTGCATAATTTCACTTGTATATACAAATGCATGTTTCCAAAGTAGAAATTGAGGTGGTGCATTTGCACTAGTGATTAGAAATATTTTTTGGCTAGTGCTCCATTTATTGTGTTCAAGGAATTCCCTACTATGCACTCTGTAGCCCACTTGGCCCACTCTCAAGGTTTTGATGCTAGCGACCCTTGGCACAAATTTGGTTGTGTTATTCAAGAATGCTAGGAGTGGAATTGAATCTTATATTTATCTAATGTTCCAAAAATACCTTAGTTTACAAGTTCCATATCATTTCTATGGTTATATTTAAATCAAAATACCATATGAAGCTGAAGTAGGGAAACAAGAGATGAAATTCCATCTAGGGAGACTCTAATTTCATAAACAAAGGATGGGAGCTAACCCTTGATCAAATAAACCCTCCTCTTGACACGTATTCTATTGCCATAATTGACTACTATGAATTTTCTTTCTACCTAGTGTGCCTAATTACTCTTTTGAGATTTTATTTTAGATCTTTAGTTTATTATTTTTCATTTTCCTAATGGATAACATAATTTTTAGCATAATCATAATCACCATAATCATCATAATCATTTATCAGTATCAAATAAACAAAAACTCCAATTCATAGAACATGTAGCATGGATATTGATAAATTAATCATCTCAACTGTACATTTTTTACAAAATGGCATATCATGCCCAATATGAAAAATGGCAGCAAGTGACAAGACATGGAATACTAAAATATGGTTCCCTAGATATGAAATGAGACTCATTGATCACTGATTGACCATTTCCACCCCCACAACTATTAGGTGCATCCAAGAAGTCAATATTTTTTCTTTTAATCAAAGTAGGACCTCGAGTCGTTTTACGCTTGGTTGTGGTTCACATCTCTCGAGACTGGAAAAAGAAACAATATTCTTATAAAAAAATTCTACAATGAATTCACAGACTTAAAAAATAATACATTATAATTCAAGTTAAGAAAACTTACTATAGATGATACTAACAATCACAAGGGTGTTTCCCTCCTATGCAAACCTAATCTCTTAGTTATGCTACCCTAGAGAAGTTACAAGAATCAAATCATGAAATTTAAACAAAAATCAATAAAATCAATTCCATTCATTATACATAAAAAATCATCAATGAATGATCTCATTATGAATAACTCAGAAAATGTCAAAGAATCCCTAGCAGGTGAAGAACTTGGCTGCACAAAATTCTATGAGGTAACATCTTTTGTTGCATGTACTATGTTATCTACATCAGATCATGAATGGGGGGATGTGTGAAAGTGTAGTGGTGAAACCTTAATGGATGAAATGGTCTCAACTACAATAGGGAAGACTAGTGGGTAGCATACAAATGCATCCACTATGGATGGAGGGGGTGAAAAAGGTGGTGTGGGTAGGTAGTGATAAACCTCTCAGGGTTGTATGAACAAATATGCTAAAACCCTTGGGGTGGAAATTGGTATCTCAAGAGTCGAGGTAGAGTGGCCAAGGATTGGACTTGCCTTGTAGCCAAGGAAAAATGATGGGATGAATGTAAATAGTGGTGGTGAATGGAATGTTGGTGGTATGGGAGGCATGGTAGTGAATGAACCAACCTTCATACACATTTATAATATTTTTCATTAGTAAAAAATGTGAAATTCAAAAAAAACAATACAACAAATTTCACATTTAAACAACATTTAACTCGACACTTTATACCTATGAAGGGGGTTATCTATCCATCCCAGGTGGACGTGCTTCATCATGATATGATACCGCAACTTGTAGAAAAACAACAACTATATTTGATTCTTCATAAGAAACCTATAGAAACAAAATAACTATCTTACAGATGTAGATCAATAGTATATGTAGATCAATAGTAGCATATTAGTGAGGTTGCTAGAGAATAAGCAAAGCACTATAGTGAATTTATCAAAGGTACTACATACTTGAGTATGTGATACACTGAATGAGAAGGCTACTTCTACTAATGCATTAGTGTTGAAAACTGGAATTGACGCATCTGTTGGTGTCGAGGGTCTGGTATTCAAGTGTAGTAGCTACAAACATCATATAATTATATATAGAAAAAAATACAATATATATATATATATATATATATAATAATAATAATAATAATAATAATAATAAATCAATGAAGAACATAAAGATGGTCAAGATACTAACCTCATCCATGAAACTCTCATGTCTAGTGGCCTCTGTTATCACATGTAGTTGTTATGGGTCAATTCATCCTTATATATTTTTTATTTTTTATCCTTAGTCTTGTTTAAGTTTTATTTTTTATCTCCTCCTTATGGTGTTCTTAGGTCTTAGCACAAATAAGTTAAGGTTGATGTTGGCCCATATCTTTGGTTTATGTCTTCATCCCATCACAAGATTATATGCCATCACCATCGCCCTTATGCCACCATCACCCTCATGTCACCACTTCCATTATTGCACCTATGAGGCTTGTGTCATTAGATCTCATTGTTTTCAGCATCCATGATTTAAAGAAAATAATTTGGGATTTAGTCATTTAAGGTTGTCTAACTGTTTTCTCAAAGATTTCAAATTTTCTCCTAGTTTGTCGCTACAGAAAATCCTAAGTTCAGACATGTGTTGCAGAATGTGTTACAGATTGGCTAGCAGAGGGGAATTGGAAGTTAGAGCTATTGCAGGTGGTTTTATACAATTTGAAGCATATCTATTGTTAAGCCATGGTGTCCAGGAACTCCTTGATTTTTTAGAGCTTTGTTGAAGATCAGATTAAGGTTTTGCTTGTGTTTCCCCTCATGGGCACTGCGGATTGAGGATCCACATTACCAACCTGCCCCTTTTTACCTTTGCTATCACCAATTCTCAGCTAGTTGCAGTATTTTCAGCTTCTTTTACTACAATTGAGCCAATATTTATGTCAAATCCATTGCACCTATCTCTTTCTTGTCCCTTTCTATTTATGCTACATAATCTGCTACGGATTATGCTACAAATCCCATGTTTGGCGCTATGAACCTGTACATTAAACTCATCATTGTTAGCCTATGATCATATATCCTGCATCATCTCTTTCCCTTTACAGTTTCAATGGTTATTTCAAATCTAAAGTCTATCTACATTGAAATTTTTAAGAGACTTGCTTATTAAAATGGTGATGACCTTGCAAATGATGATGAAGTGGCTGAAAGAATCTAAATTTTGAAGGTGATCATCCCTTCATTTTGAATTTTTGTGAAAAGTATCATGCTTACACCCTATCTGGAGGCATCTACATACTTATAAACCTTTGGCTAAATTTTTTGGGTATTTTGGGCTCCAACTGCACAAATCAGATAGCTACAGGACATTTCGTAGCGCCTGGCGCTGTGAAATGATCTACATAAACAGGCACTATGAAATGTGTTATAGAATTTCATGTAACATCTATTGTTACATATTTGATCATAAAACCAAAATGGCGAAGTGGGTTTTCTAAAATTGTTTTTGGAGGAACATGATATCCTTGTTGACTTGCTCACCAAATTTCAACCTGACCCAGTTTGGAATTTGAGAGAAACAATTAAAACACCAGCGTACTGTGAAATGTGCTACAAATTCTTTGTTTTTCATAGTTGATTGGATATTCGCCTTGTTAAGGAACACCTACACCAATGTTTTAGCTCCATTAAGGACCTCATGCAATGAGTTGGAAACAATTTATTAATGTCTTCCAACAATTTCCTGAAAATTAACAGTTTGTTGAATTTTTGTCTCTTTGACTATTGCCACCTAGCTCCAGGGCCTAGAATCCAATGGACGAGATGGGATTCGGCCTCCTCATGATATTTTTATGATATTCTCTATGTAAGAGAGGAGGGAGATCTTGAATAAGGGTTGGGTTTTCATGATCCAAGAGAGGAGAGGAGAGATCTAGAGGAGCAATTGAGTTGCTCAATTGTAATCCTGAGGGCATGTGTTGTATGCATTTATGCCATTAGAGATTCATGAAAGTTGTGATACCAGACTATTTTTCTCTTGTTTCCATTCTTTCTTATCATCTTGCTTGAGTAATATTTACATATTTTCAAGATCAAAAGCTTCATTTGGTTAATGAATTCATAAGCTGCAAAGGATTTGTGGTAATTGCTTGCTAATCATAGATTATTGTTCAAACACTCTTTAATCTATATTACATAAAGGATCTATGTTATGCGGATATTCTTCTCTTTGTTTACCTTCTATTCTTCTATCCATCTTTGCATAAGCCTTTTGTCTGGTAGGAAGCTTGATTGCCTTTGATCTGTAGGATGTTATAACTCCATGCCTAATGGAATGCCTCTGTAGACTTTTTTCTTCCCTCTCCCTTTATTTCTCATCTTGTTGATCCAACTATTCAAACTATTTTAATCCATTTACATTTTGATGGGTATTGGGATTATGCTCTAGCAGTATGAGGGTGACTCTCAGTGCTAACAACCTCCATCGGCCCATAACAAATTTTCTGACATCTCAATTATCTGTGAGGGTCACTTGAACACCTAGTATATCCATGTGTCCTCTCCTGGATAGACTCTATTGAAATCTTGAAGGACCTGCCCCTCTCCCAAAACAACCTATAGGTAGATCGTTTTGAGATAATGCTGTAAAATTGTTGTACTACACCATGCTACGAGTTAAGGTGGATATGGATGCCCGTGTCTGGTTGATGCTTTCTCTGATGGGAGGATGTTGAGAAGGGAGGTTAGGCCTTCGCCTAGGAGGATGAGGACCTAACACTAGATGACACCTAGCATTTTCTCTGTCATGTATGGAGCCATGCCCCACCCCATAAAATTAACCAATGTCAAATAAGTTGACATGGAGACCTAAGATAAACTCTTCACATAATTTCCTCATGAAATATAAAGGAACCTTCCTATTATTGTAGGGAGGTTTGTCAAAAACCATAAACCACCCATCCATCTAATTCTCTAAAAATGGTTGGTAGGTGTACCCATCCATACAAATGTGACTCTTTATGATTGGTGGTTTTACTTTGGTTTTAGGATCAATCAACAATGTCATCAAATATTTTTTTGTAATGTTTAGGTCTCTAACATGGTTTTTATCTAGCCATGTCATGTAAAATTCAAGCATTCTAGCCATGTAATCAGAAATATTATTTGATTGGCCTTGGGCACTTGTAATGGAAGATATAATGGTGGCCAAGGAATTGGCTAGTGACAATCATGAGGGCTCTCTAGTACTCCATAAGTATTGAACAAGAGTTCTAAGAGACCTCAACCTTCATCAATTTCCATATTTATATTTGTTGGTTGTGGGTTGGGGTTTGGTGTGTCGTCCTATAGTGGTGTTGAGTTTGGCTTTCCTAGAGGATTCATGTTAGCTAAGTTTGTTGCAATTTTTTAATGGAAAATACAATTTAGGTTTATTTTTTAAACATTTAAACAAATTAGGAAATTAAAAAAAAAAATCCAAATATTTACCTGGAATCAACCAGAGATGATTCTAAGAGAGTGTGGATGTCATGTAAGAAAAACCAGGGCATCAATTTTCTTAATATCTTTTGAGAACATGCGGCACCATCGATCTACTGGTGAAATAAACTAACCGCACCCCTCTTTTTAGCCTTTATGCAGAGGAACATGCAAGAATTCCTAGAGCATGTGCACGTTCCTAGGAATGCATGCACTCTCTAAGAACACATGTGCATTCCTAAGAACACACACACACTCTTAAGAGCATGTATATGATTTTGTTAAGGAGTTGATATGGCCTCGTCCATGGTGGTTTGGGGGATGTTGAGCCTGTCACATCAAGAACCCATGCACATTGCTAGGAACATGTACATGTTCCTACATGTGTGCGTTCGTGATCACCCCATTGCCACTTTTTTGTCCACCAACTTCTTGGGAATACCCTTGACCACTAGGAGTGTCTCCTCATCTTTCTTTATTTTACACCAAAAATTATGAGGTTCAAAGCCCTTTTGTTATGTTCATCATCTAACTCTATGAACTTATTGATTTCTTTTTTGATGGGTTTGATATCCAATTTAGGTTCCAAGCAATTTAATGTAAAATTGCTAATTAGCTTTTTTTCTAACTCTCTAATCTCATCCATAATAATTGTTTAACCTTGACTTCTTGGGTTGATTGTTTCTTGTCTTGGATTTGTTTTTCTATTTCTTATAATCTAACCTCCACTTTTTGCAAGTGATTATCGAACCCTAAAATTATATTTTCTATATGTGTTTGAATCTTTTCTTCCAAGGATTTAAATTTTTTATCAAGCATTCCTTCTATCTCTATTTAAATTTTGTCTTCTCTCTTTTTTTATAATTTTTTTTAATAATTCTATATATTAATATAGATTATCTAAAATTACTTTCCTAAACCTTCCCTGGAGAGTTTTTTATATTTAAGATGAATTACTTATATTAAAAAGAAAAAAGAAAAATTAAAAATTAAAAAGAAATTGTGCACCTAGTTCACTCTAGGATTTGAATTCCCAAAAAAAATGTTTGAAGGTTCAAGGTTAGTTTGGATAGACATGGTTCAAAAATGATATGAGAGATGTACCCACCAATAAGGGTGCAACACATATTCCCTATATATATAATAATAATAATAATAATAATTTATTTTCAAGGTCACCGCCAAGCCAACACTTAAGAGGAAACACATGTTCTTAACCATTAGGCCCACTTAGGCTA